>JAQIUQ010005889.1:0-98778 GCA_030378365.1 Hybognathus amarus | reverse complement strand
TTTTTTTTTATGAATGTGCTTTGGTTTGGTTCATATCTTTAGTGATTACATCTCTTTGCATTTGCAATCGTGTCTCCTTTAATCGGTTCTTATCACATATCTGACATAATTACCTGGATATGTCTCCAAGACAAAATGCACATGCTTTATTTCAGATATAGGCCAACATCACTTTAATTGCTTTTGAGTATTTGTGCTTTATGGGAGATACATCATGCCTCCGTTTCATAACCTAGTGAGCTACCTCACGGATTACATAGGGAGCTGCCTTCTAAGGGAGCATCTTAAACTGATATATAAAAGGTGTAACTGACTCCCTACTGATTTAAATACAGGCAATGCAAGATTAGCATATGATACGTAAGACACATTCAGCTTTGCAACCATGCACACAATACTTTTTAAACATTCAAAATATTTTAAAAACAAATTGTAATAATATTGCTGCTCTTCAGTTTTGGCCAAAATAAGGTACCTTAGTAGGGAGCATGACTGCAGTTGCCTGCCTTTGATGCGGATGGAGGAAACTCACTAGTATTTGAAACAGAAGTTAAAATATACTGTACACTGCCAGTAAATGTCTATTATCATCTACAAACAGATTTAGGCAGGATTGGTCCCAAGAAAATTTGAAAAACAACTCTTAACCTAATTCACTTTCCAATTAAAGTATAACTTTTGGCAAAATTGCTTTTTAATTCAATATGCAAGTTTACGATTAAAGAAAAATTATGTAATTTCTAACGATATTAAATAAGAAAATTAAGTCACTAACATTAATTATTCTGAACAGCTGCTTTTATTAAAAAACAACTAATTAACTAAGACACATTTTGTCCAGAACAACAATCTGAATTGATTTACAAGTTAAATATTTACAAGTTTCTTTTCACAGTTTCTACAATAATCTAAGCCAACTCAAAGGTAACTAACTAGGCCAAGCACAAAGCAGAATGCGCTCCAGGTGTTATCCACAGCTGCAAATCTTTTTCTCCAGCCCAAAGTGTACAGAGTGCCTACAGATAAAGCATGCTGCAATGCCCTGGACAGGTCAGTAAAAGCAGAGTTCTCGCAGAGACACACAATTCGGCCACAATTACAGTTCGCTTCAAGCGTCTCACTTATCTCGGTCTCTCTCTCTCATTCAACCACAGTGCTTTTCTTTGCTCTAAGTCTCACAGCAGTCCAGAAAATAATAGAGTGCTAATTAATTTCTAAATCCATCCTATTCTCAGAGATGAACAAACCTAAAATCTTGCTTTTGATGAATGTGCCGATTGCAATGGTTTTCAATTACGATCCTCAAAAAAGCCCCATCATCAACGCATTGTCGTCAGTTAATCATGGCACGACAAGTACTGCAAGACAACTTTGTTCCACATTTCTGATTTAAACTAATGAGTTCTTGATTTCTGAGTTATAAATAACAATGATTAACTGAATATTTAATAGGAAACACAAAAAGTCTGATGTTTTCATTTTCATCCCAACATTTCAATTATGCAAATGGACAGAAAATAATCTACTTTAGCCAACAAGTTCCTGAAGAAACAATCTGGCTTCTGAGAACATCATGTACAAGCATAACTAACAGATATTTATTTTATAAGGCTTAGGCAAATTGACACTATTGTAACAGAGGCAATGGGAATATACATATTACAGATATTTTTAAGTACGGGCTTGAATAAAAATATATGAAACGAGTTTATACATTTAAAAATATATTTAATAAACAAATGTTACATAAAACCAATATCTAAAATGTAAAATAAATGATCAAAAGTGAGAGTAATGACTGTTTCTAAAAATAAAATATTCAAAGAATCCTTAAAAAAATGTATCATGGTATCTACAAGAATATTAGGCGGCACAACTGTCTTTAGGAATTAATAAGAAATGTTTCTTGAGAATTAACTGGGCATATTAGAACGATTTCTGAAAGATCCAGTGACACTGAAGACTAATGGTTGACTAATAATGAAGACTAATAATAGCTGCTGAAAATCTTAATTGTAATTTCACAATACTGTTTTTGCTGTTTTTTTTTTTTACCAAATAAATGCAGCCTTGGTGAACATTAAAGGGTTAGTTCACCCAAAAATGAAAATTCTGTCAATGATTTACTCACCTCATGTTGTTCTCAACCCTGTAAGACTTTTCGTTCATCTTGGAACACAAATTAAGATATTTTTTTATTAAATCTGAGAGCTGGATCACTCCTGCATACTAGTCCATAGGCTCTTGAGAACTGAACTTGCCAGCTTTGAAAGTTATTAAAGACATTCGTTAAATAGTTCCAGCTGACTTCAGTGGCTCAATCTTTACTTTATCAAATCACAAGAACACTTTTTGTGTGTAAAAACAAACAAACATATTCGACTTTATTTCAACTATACACATTTCCTTCTCCATGGGCCTGTAGTCAGTTAACGTAGTGTGATAGCGAAGAGCTACATCGACATGTAGGCTCACTATTGGCCGAACGCCTGGTCATGTGTGTGATGCGTGTTACGTACCAATAACAGAAGCTTACGTTATTAAACTAGTAACCTGACTCGAAGGCAGAGAGAGAAGTAAATGAAATAGTCAAATAAAGTCGTTATTTTTTTTTTTTTTGTCACAAAAGATACTGTCGTTTGATAAAGTAAAGATTGAGCCATCTGAGTCTACTTGAACTATTTTAACAATGTATTTAATAACTTTGAGGCCAGCAAGTTTCAATCTCAAGAAGCCTATGGACTAGTATGCAGGAGTGATCCAGCTCTCAGATTTCATCAAAAACATCTTAATTTGTGTTTCGAAGATGAACGAAAGTATTACAGGGTTGGAACAACATGAGGTGAGTAGATTACTGAAGAATTTTCATTTTTGGTGAACTAACCCTTTAAAACTATTGAGCACACAGTGGAAAAACAGTTACAGATGTAACATTTTTCAAGAGCACATCTGGGCAGTGGGCATATAAAAAAAGATCAAGATGAAGCAAATACACTATCCAAAGCCTGCAATCAAATTGAGCTTCAAAACACCTTGACATGATGGACTGTGGAACAAAAAAAAAACCTGCAGATGCACCGAGAGAAAACGGCGTGTCCATATCAGCAGTTCTTCATACATGACTGCTCTCTAAAGATACTGGCAAGCATTTAGAGCAGTATGGAGCGAGCAGCAGGTCGTGTTCTATAAATGGCAAGACTAGATTATGGTTGAAGGCAGGAACCAAGCACCCACCATAATCCTTTAAACCTGACATGTAAATGTACAGTTCCTTCACAAGCTAATCAAAATTCATACAGGACACAAAAGTGTAAGGAGCAGCACCTCTCTGCATACAATCTAAACAGCAAAGGATCACGGCCGAGTTAGGCTGCCAAACTAGAGCAAGAGCTGAGGGAAGCGGTTTGGAGACATCACAGCATGGTTAGGCTACAGATGGCTGCGTGAGATTTTAAGTAGGATCCATATGGAGACAGGTATCCAGCATGGCCGTTTGTTTAAAACTTGAAGATGCACACTACAACTCTGGGTGAGAATGCACTTGGGATTTTGATGGACTAGCGAGGGAAAGAGAGAGATGGTGCTGGTGGAAAAGCTAATTTTTTTCTTGAGGCAGTGTTAATATGCTCCAGAAAGTTCGAAACATGGCTGTGTGGTTTCAAGTATAACCTCACTATTAAATAAATGAGCTATCTGAGGGACCAACAAGGTGGTCTTGGCAATTTAAAAAATAATGATAAAACAGTGCACAAAATGCTGAAGTCATAAATAAGAAGCATTAAAAAAGTTTTGTGCAAGGATTGCACAAAGACTAATAACTCAATGTACCGGATTCCTTTCACATGCATGTGATTGCACAAGCAATTTCAGGGATCATCAGTGAGGAATTATCCCACTTCATTAGTCTTGTGAAGTTAAAGAGCCAAATAATTCAGCCAAATATTAAAATTGGGTCAATATTTTACTTACTCTTGCAAAAGCCCTATGCTGTTAGGGTTAGGTTTCAAGGCAAATAATGGCAGTATTTTCCCTTTTGGGTAATTTTTTTGCTTTAAGGGGTGATGAACTGAACTGAGAAATCAAATTTTCCTTAAGCTTTTGACATCTAAGAGGTCATCATATTATAAGAATATCCTGTAAGTTTCAAAACTGAAAACGTCCTTGTTATTCCAATAAAAGCTTTTATTGACACCAGGCTCAGCAAACGACTCATTTTTCAAAGTGGGGAAATATAGAGCTGGTAAGTCCCGCCCATACGTAAAACTCCAAGAGGTTGAAAAAGCGTCAATGCAAGTGAATGAGAGAAAATGATTATTTTCTTGTCCCGTTGAATTATGCCATGAATCTAACATATGTTGTCTGTGAATTTTATATATATTTCTCATGTAATGAGTTTGACAGTATATTGTATGTGTAGTGCATCAAAGACACAGGCATGTTCAACGTACCGGTGCTAGTGAGGGTGATGTCACTCACGGCTACTTTATTAGGTACACCTGTCCAACTGCTCGTTAACACTTAATTTCTAAGCAGCCAATCACATGGCGGCAACTCAGTGCATTTAGGCATGTAGACATGGTCAAGACAATCTCCTGCAGTTCAAACCGAGCATCAGTATGGGAAGAAAGGTGATTTGAGTGACTTTGAACGTGGCATGATTGTTGGTGCCAGAAGGGCTGGTCTGAGTATTTCAGAAACTGCTAATCTACTGGGATTTTCACGCACAACCATCTCTAGGGTTTACAGAGAATGGTCAGAAAAAGAAAAAACATCCAGTGAGCGGCAGTTCTGTGGGCGGAAATGCCTTGTTGATGCCAGAGGTCAGAGGAGAATGGCCAGACTGGTTCGAGCTGATAGAAGGGCAACAGTGACTCAAATAACCACCCGTTACAACCAAGGTGGGCAGAAGAGCATCTCTGAACGCACAGTACGTCGAACTTTGAGGCAGATGGGCTACAGCAGCAGAAGACCACACCGGGTGCCACTCCTTTCAGCTAAGAACAGGAAACTGAGGCTACAATTTGCACAAGCTCATCGAAATTGGACAATAGAAGATTGGAAAAACGTTGCCTGGTCTGATGAGTCTCGATTTCTGCTGCGACATTCAGATGGTAGGGTCAGAATTTGGCGTCTACAACATGAAAGCATGGATCCATCCTGCCTTGTATGAACGGTTCAGGCTGGTGGTGGTGGTGTCATGGTGTGGGGAATATTTCTTGGCACTCTTTGGGCCCCTTGGTACCAATTGAGCATCGTTGCAACGCCACAGCCTACCTGAGTATTGTTGCTGACCATGTCCATCCCTTTATGACCACAATGTACCCAACTTCTGATGGCTACTTTCAGCAGGATAATGCGCCATGTCATAAAGCTGGAATCATCTCAGACTGGTTTCTTGAACATGACAATGAGTTCGCTGTACTCAAATGGCCTCCACAGTCACCAGATCTCAATCCAATAGAGCATCTTTGGGATGTGGTGGAACGGGAGATCGCATCATGGATGTGCAGCCGACAAATCTGCGGCAACTGTGTGATGCCATCATGTCAATATGGACCAAACTCCCTGAGGAATGCTTCCAGCACCTTGTTGAATCTATGCCACGAAGAATTGAGGCAGTTCTGAAGGCAAAAGGGGTCCAACCCGTTACTAGCATGGGGTACCTAATAAAGTGGCCGGTGAGTGTATATCAAACACGTCAAAAGAGTTGTAGTCCACAAAGTCTAACCATATGAAAATTCTACCCGCTGAAATTGTAGCATTCTTTACACGAAACATTATATGAAAAATTCACAGACAACATATGTTCACATTCATTGCAAAATTCAAACGGGATTAGAAAATAATTATTTTCACTTCATTCACTTGAGAGATCCAGCGGGGTTAGCTGAAGGGTGGGACTTACCAGCTCTATGATGTCAAAGAGGATAAAACACCACCCCTGCAGAAGAAGATCAACGCCTACTTCAACACGACCGGTTTAGCCCCGCCCACTGATTCGCGCATTACATGGATAGCTAAATAACATAGGCCTACCTCGTGATGACAAACCGATCAGAGCTACCGAGCAATAAACATGCCGTTTAGAAAATATTGTGCGGTGCCAAGTCGTGGAAGCAGACAGTCGCTGCAAGTGTAGAGGTTTGAAACTCATAATATGCAAAAATGTTTACTTCCACGTCTTCAATGCGAGACGCCCATAAAAACCAAGCATTTTTGAGCTGGGCTCAAAACTAGGGTAAAAATAGCCTATTACTTATTTCATTTTGATGTTTTTTAATGTAAAAACCAAGTGAACTTGCATAAGTTGACCTCAGACAACAATATTAAAAAATGAAAAAGCCAGAGTCATGACCCCTTTAAGCTCACCTTTCAACCAAAAGAAAATTACCGTAAGATAAGGCTCTATATATGGCAAATATCCAAGGCAAAACATCTTATTTCAGCATCGCCAGTCACACACAGTAACACACTGGACTTCATTTAAAACAACCAATATAAAATCAATTACATCAATGGCCATCCTATGAATGATTTATGCAGGGAAACTACAGAGAACCACTTTTTTATTAAAGAAAATTAAGTCAGTGCAGGCCCTTGACGCTTCAATTGCGGGGTATTAAAAGTAATATCCCTGGTAAGACAAAATATGTATAATGTTGGACAGAGAATATAGATACCCATCTGTCCCTTGCTTTGTTTAAATTTAATGATAATATTCACTTTAATTCCTCCAACAGCAGCTGCCCAATAAACAGAGGTGCTGGTGGGAAAGATAAATTAGTATTCTTTGAATACACTGTTTCGGTCTCACATAGTTATTCTTTATCATTACTCTTGTCACCTAATTTAAAATAAAGAAAATCAAAATGCATGGAGATTATATGCAAAAAAAGAGAGAGAAACAAATTCAGTCAAGTGTGCCCAAATGTCCAAACATTTGACTGGTAATGTGTGTGTCAACAGAAAATAAGCCAATGTTTCTGACACTAAGATTTCATACACACCATCGCACACACAAAAAGAAGCTATTATCTGAGATGACTGACACATGATATTGATATCATTTATATATCTAAAACCATTAGACTCAACAAACAGGGATTCATACTTCACTTGTCCAAACTCTTTTAAATATTCATTATGCATGAACTGCAAGTCACATTTCTCCTATTATCAATGCCACAACCATATTTGTCAGGCTTTCACTTGGGTTGACAAAATCTGTCATGTCATCTTCACCAGGGCAACCCTCTGAAACATGGTTCATCATAACTGCAAGATCATAACTCCTCTTTTTACTTCTCTTCATTAGCCAACAGTACAAAAACACCAGTATGTACAGTAATACCAAACACCAAGTTTTTGAAATCCTTAACATAATTCCATTACATGTGCCCTTGAGCTTTGACAGCGGAAGTATCGTAAAAGTCTAAAGATGCGTAAAGTATTTTCAAGCAGCACTAATTTCACCGGTTTGGTATTTACCCGTGGAGAAGGGGCCATGCAGTGGATCAATACAGGCAAAATCCTGGCATCCTTCAAAGGACTTCCTGAATTTATGGAACAGTGCCCAAATACCTTCAAGCTAACTTTACAATACATCTTTCCATCCAGTGACACTTCATACCTCACCAAAACAACACTGACAGTGGATTTATGCACTTTTCTGGTACCACATTACGCCATTATCTCGATTGTATTATAGGTACAAAATGCTCATATTTTCTCCTTATACCATTAACAACTAAAAACACACATTAGTGAAATGCAAAAGCAAAGCTGACAGGTCTGACTTTTCCTGCACCTACTGTGCACACACTACACGTTGCAGATATAGCAGACAGAAAATAAATATAGGTGTGATTTTTGCAGCTTATTGACATTTTTTTCCTGTAACAGCGTTTGGAGGCTTGCTCTATAAATATGTATATGCAAGTCATCCTCGATTTCAGCCCATATCGCTCGCAAATCTGGGGTTTAAATGACTGTGCGGACGTCTCCTTCGGCAGATATTCGCATCCGACCGTTTTTCTATCTGTCATGTTTTACCGCAATGCTCAATGTCAAGCTTACACCGTAGGTTGGTGATTTGCATTTTTTGGTGACAAACTCGACAAAAGCAAAAGCAGTTCCCACAAAAAAACACCACCTGATTCGAGTAAAAAGACAGATGATTCTGCAAGTGTGGATTAAAGTAAAGCAAGCAATCAACATGTCCCCAACAGAGACGATTAGGACAGAGCTGATAAGATTAGCACGCAACAATCTCCGTAATTTCATATACAGCTCCACAGCAATTAAGACATTTGCGATGTGATTATTTGTTGATGCAATTTAAAAGCTCTGTGGTTTCCCTCAATTGAGACAAGGTGAGGATGAAGCCGCTAGCCTTTGATTAGAGACAGAGCAGCTCTACACAGAAATACACCCTACCTGCATTGTGCTGCTGGCGCGGGCTGCTTCTGTTTACTGCACCCATGGGAAGAAGAGAGGGGAAGAGGGGAGAACAAAACAACATGGAGCAAGATGAACATGATGTGTACAAATGACAAAGGAAATTCAGTGAAGTGGAGAGAAAAATCAAAAGCTTAACATGCTAACAGAAAAAAAACAATGGGTTTTGGGGCTTTGCAGATACGATGCATTGGTGGCACAGTGTCAGGTATAAACAAGATTATTTGGATAAAAATTAAACCATGATGATGGGCAGCGTGGGGTGGGTGTAGAATGAGAGCGAAAAGGCTGGAATGGATATAATTCAGTCACGGTGTTTCGCAGCGCATTTCATTTATACACTGAACAAAATGTCAGGTACAAGAGTTCAACAAAAAAAGGCTTTGAGCAATTTTCAACAACCAGGTAGTAATTCGATCAACATAAGATCTGCAACAATAAAAGGAATTGAGTTTGGAATTGAATTATGATAATTTGAAATGGCAAATATTTTAAAAGGGACTCCAACAGCACTAATCTGCACTAAATAAAGGTGAACGCAATTTACCAATTTCCGTAGATCTAATTAGATGCTACAGGGAGCAAATTACATTTAAAAATATATATGAGAACGCAAAGAGAGAGAGAGAAATAAAATTGACAATTCCTACATGCATTCATATTGTTATATAAATTGTTTTACAGGGTTAATAAAACAGTAATGAGCCAAGCAGGAGTTTGGGAACGTGTTTAAAAACATGTTACTGGAGTCATGACAGTGAGATGGAGAGGCTGGGAAGTGAGGCAGGAGATGCTAGAGGAGGCCGTGGGTGGGTGACTGTGTCACATTGTGGCATGGATGGAAGAGAGAATCTTCAGAGAAAATATCACTGCCAAGAATAACAAGGGAACTTGAAACAACTGCAAAAATGGTAATCTGTCCCGAGCCTTAATAAAAGAACGCAAAGGTGAGGCTGGTCCATAAATTATTTCCCGTACTATCGCATGAAATCCAGATGAAGTTGGTGTGAACCCTGCTACTCCAGTAAATTGATATATTCATTGATTTCTGGAGTCTGTAGGAAATGGTAAGGCCCATATTGCAGTATTACATTCAGGATCGAAGTGTCCTTCAACCAATAACATATGCTGATCCAACATGCGTGCGGAGAATTGATCTGAGGGCAAAACTCTGGGTTTCAGTCAATTCTAGTCCGTAACAATTAAATTGGTAATAATAAACAATGAAAATAACTGCCCTTCAAGTTCACTTATTATTTGAGTATTTGTGACATCACTTTAAACTAGCAATTCCATTAGACACACACACTTTGATGATATTGTAAGATAAAATGTCTATATTGGACATGGAAAGTCAGTAATCAGAAGATTCAAACATTCTGTCATCATTCACTCAGCCCTTAAGTCGCTCCAAACCTGTATGACTTTCTTTGTTCTTTGGAACACAAAGGAAGATAAATTAATGAATATCATTTGTTGAATTCATTGGCAGAACATTGTGACTCACTTTAATGTTTAAAAGACCCAACTGTGCCAGCAAAAAAGTTCATGTGGTTTACTGATAATTTTCCAAGTGCTCCAGGTGGTTTCAGATTCTACACAACTCACAATATCAATCCTCAAATGGCATTTTTTGTGAAAAAACAACCAGATATATAGAAGATTTTTTAATGGCCACTATGGTTATCCTATGCCGTAATCGTACAAAACACTCCAGGCCAATAGGTGGCAAAAATGGGTCAAAAATGCCATTTACCATTAAAACAACAGAATATACAAATAAGTTAGGGCGTTTTCACCATAGATATGTATATAAAGGCTAGATGTGTCAGTCGCTACAATGATGAGCCAATGAGAGGTACAACTAGTCAGAACACGTTATGGTATTGTCAGAAAACATGGTCAAGAGATGTAGCTATGATACAGCATACTTATGAATAATAAGTGTATAAATAAATAATTATGCAGATAATTATAGCCTCGTTAATAACGTTTGTAAGAAACCAAACCGTCTGTAAATCCGTCAAGATTTCAACGAGATAAGAGTATTTGTGTTTGTGTTGACCACTCATCTTACATCAGCTTACCTGTGACAAGATGGCCGCCGGTGATGACGATGGACGATGGAAACTCCGCCGTAACACATCTAGCCTTTATTTACATATCTATGGTTTTCACACCTGAAAGTCCACACCAAGGTCTGAAGACCAAAGTTCATGTTTTGATACATTTTATACTTTCAGAAAGTTTTGGTTTAGTTTCACACTGCAATAATGCGAGAGACACTATAGAACTTTACGTCACATATTTACGTCCTGTCGTCATCATCTATGTGGGCTGCACCTCGACATTGATTGGTTCAGTAAATGGACATGTGTCTGATGTCTGTGTGTTGTCAATTCGCGAGTAACTTTGACAACATGAATGAAAAGACGCATATGGTTGCAAATATATTGGTATTTTTATGGCATAATTACCTGCAGCACCAACTATACACAAGGCTAGTACAAATTCGCCAAATGGAACGTCTCGTTCGTGCAGAACATTTTATCGTCACCGGCAGGAAAGGACTACTTATTAGGTCATCAGACCATGCTTCAATTAAAAGCCTTGTCTCCTCATTTCCCCATGCATGTGCAAAACGGCAAATTTCTCGTGCCACCTTCTGTTTTCTCGGCTTTTTGGATATGCCACCAGAACTTCCTGTAAAAGGTTCTGAAAATCCAAACCATACAGAAATGCTTTCACACTATAAACGGACCAAACCTTTGCTCAGTTTGATACAACCGAGACTACTTCTTTTTATCGGACCAATGTCATCCGTTTGATTGGACCGTCGGTCCTGTAAGGTTTCAGCACCTAAAATTTTGATTCGGACCAAACTGAAAAGTCCAAAAGTCCGTACCAAACAAGGTAGGTGTGAAAAGGCCATTAATTACATTATTTCTCTTTGTGTTCCACAGACAGAAAGTTTGGGACGACATATAGAAGTTTATAAATCATTTACTCGCTCTAAAGTAAGTGACTGAGAAAGAAAAAAGAAATCATAACTGAAATATTAAATCAAATCACGTCACACATTTAAACCCCTCAGTGGTTGAGGGTTGGTAACTTTGGTTACTTAAAAGGTTCAACAGCTTTCAAACTGTGAATTTTATTTTTAAATTGATCGAAATAGTTGTTAGCTGCAGCCCTAAATATATCCTCAAATCAGCACACAATGAAGAGACTGCAAATCAGCCGCATCAAATTCATATTGCAAAGGGTTGGACATACAACCAGACACTCATAAATATTCTGAAGGGGATTCGTGCAAAATCAAATCAAATCCGTGGGCAGCCCGAGGCTGAGGAATGTGACTTTTCTTCCTCTGACAGATGAAATCCACGGCATGGTTGGAGAGCAACTTTGATAAAAATAAATGTGCTTTTCTAATCCCCATTACTGCTGAATGTCACTGTTTATATAATTATTTATTATTAACTTCTTTATTGTACCGCAACATTCCTTCATCTCCCGGCCATCTGTCCATAGTGAGGTGTTGCATGTGCATTCTATTATAGCTACCCTGAAGGGGGCCGAATAAGGCTGGGCCTGCGCTTCACCTTCTGCTAATGTGTGGAGAACACCCTGCGGGCAGTCTCCCGTCGGCCCTGTCCACAGGGACTCAGACCTTCTGTCGAGGCTTAGGATCACAGTTTTTACCTTGACAAAGTTATCATGGACATGTTTATACAGGCCAGTGAAGCAAAAAAAAAAATCTAAAAGCTAAGAGATCTGCAGAAAGGACAGAAAAGGTGGCCTCCTTTCCACAGAAAGCCAATGAGAACATATTTGAAAATAAGAGTGACATGTAAAACATAAAGCTGCACGATTCTGGATATATTGAGAAACAAGATTTTTTGTTTCAAATAGAGATTGCAATTTCTACCACGACTCCAAACAGACAACCAAACAAAACATGTAATTTACTAGGTTTTTATAAAAAAAGTGAATTACTACAGTCAATTCAATTTTATTTTTATAAAATAAAATAAAAATCAGTTTGAATTAATGATTCAATGACTCACTTCAAAAGACTTCATTAATTCCACAATGATTGGATTAATCAGCATTTTTTGAAAGAATCTCTTGAATGAATGATTCAATGATAAAACCTTTTTTTTATTCAATCACTTGTCACCACCCACTGTAATTTATACAATTGGCTTTTAAAGCATCAAGTTTCTTTCAAGAGGTAATTTCCTCTATGTTGATCGCTTTAGTAGACATCAATTTTATATTCAAACTATAAACTTTTAGCCCAGTTCCTCACAGAAAATGATGTTACTATGTGGTTGAAAGGACCGTCTTAATACCCATATATGACAACTGCTCTTTCAGGGTCAGCTGGCAGCGCCAACACTGATTTTGTCAAAGGTTTAATAGACACTTTTTCAATTAGGAATAAGATTGTGTGGGTGTTTGTATCGAGATCGCATTCTTTTAACAATTAATCGTGCATCTCTAAAGTTTCGCAATTTGGATTTGCCATGATGCCCTCTTGAAACTCACATTCTAACATTTCTGGACACACTCCACGGCGTTCGTGAGCTTCAACTACTTCCCACTGATGAATGTTCTCATGCAACAGAAGCACCCACACACTCTCACTCCACCTGATGCTTCTTCAACAGAAAGCACAGATGGAGAGCCATTCTAATGACACTTTCTCTATTAACCTCAGCAGAACTCTAAATCTATATATCCCTTTTGTGTTACACCTAATTTATTCTCTTTTTGGCTGACTTTCAAGCACACGTCTCTTGCTCCCCCACCATCCCTTCTACCCATCTCTTTCTTTTTCACACGATCCCTCTGACTACTTTATGGGTTCTGTAGAGATGAAATTCAAAATGTGGTTATTTATTTATTTGTTGGTCATATTCAACCTTAGTCTGGGTTTCCCCATACTGCCTTACCGCAGCACGATTTTATTCACGCTGAAAGGCAGTCTGGATACCATGGCCAGATTTTCACCTCATTTAGGGCGATGACGCACAATGAAGCAGTTTGAGGATGACACACAACAAAGCAGTTTGTTTATATCTTCAACATGGCAGCAGACGTGAAGCTACCTGTTGATGCAGCCTTATATTGTTCTAAGTCGTTTAGAATGCAAGTTTATAAATAAAAAAAACGGCAGCTTTTGACGTTAAACTTTGCGAGACCCCAGTCGTTATTGTTGTCTCGCCATTAATCGCCCTAATGGAGGACCAGTACAGGAGTCGGTCAACCTTGGAATATCTGCCGCTCAGCTGTGTCCCGAGAAAGAAAATGCGATAAAGATCTGTCGATACCAACTTGTTCGGCAGTGCCGAGGCCTGGATGAGCGCAAAGTGGCAAGACATGTTAGCCACGGAGTTGTATAGTAACCTGCTAGGCATCGTCGTCGACGAAGTCCATTTAACTTATAAATAGTAAGTGGTATTTATTAATATCATATTGTCATTATGCCTGTAGACTACCTACTGTGGTTGTCACACTGCCACTAAGTTGTGTTGCTTTTCAATATCAATATATGTCTACCGCTTTAGTAACATAACTTTCATCTGTGCACACGTACCCAATTAAATTTGTTGACACTTTAGTCATTAAATTAAATATTTATTCATTTTTAACTTGTGAAGTACAAGCGCAAACAATTTCCAATGCAAATAACAACTTTAACATTTATGTTAAACTGTACTTAATACTTGTGTTTTTCTAATTGAAACGATTAGCTATGAGCTACGTACAGGCGCATTTGATAGATATTCTGAGCACCCAATAAACGGCGCGGGAATTCGTAAACCACACCTCAAATGCAAGAAATTGTGAGGGAGCCGCGATCGGATTTGGGTTAAAGTAACTTAGTCAGGGTAAAGTTAGTAGAACGTCGATTAACAAAATGCTGAAATATATGTCAGTGAGCCTTTGTCTTAATCGTCTTATTTTACGTTATATCATTACGACCAAAGAACCGTCAATATTTCCAAGCAATAACGTTTAGGTGTTTTTGTTTATCATGTCGACATTTACCGGTAGTGGGTCTCACCACACTGCTTGATCACGCCCATCATTTCTCCCCTTGGCTTTTAGATTTTCTGGAAGGAAAACTATTCCTCTCCTGTGCCCAAAGCTTTTAGGATACCGGTATCAGATTTGCACAATCCATACGCAATCCATACGTTTCCCTCGCTTCGAAAGCTTGCCAGACCTCCCGCGCATAAGTTACGGTTGCTAAGACACGATTGGGCCAGTGGCGGTTTTCGGGCGTGGCTTAGCGAAGGGTCAATTGGGTCTGGCGTTGAGCCAGACTAATTCAACCCTAAATAAACAGAGAAAATGTAACTGCTTTATGTTTCGTCTTGGGTTCATGAGAGGTTGTCTACTCAAAAATGATAATTTGGTTAAAATATATTAACCTTTATGATGTTTTAAGCCTGTATGAATTTTTTCTTCCTCTTTAAAATATCATGACTGTGAAAGACAAAATATAATATTTGGGGATAAACTATCTCTTTAAATCATTTGTTCAAATGGCAATTTGTGTAATTTGTGTTATACATGCATACACCTCTTTTTTTTTAGTTTTTTTTGTTGTTGTAATGAATAGTATTTAAAAAATGTCACCAAAAGTACAATTGTATTGGTTTAATACATTAGTATTAATGAAATAAATTTATGATTTAATAAGTAAAATTTGACCAAGATCTTTCATTCAAAAATATATCTACAGAAAATCAACCTGTGGAAAAAAATATGTACACCCCTACATTAGTTATGTAGCATTTAGTGATAAATGAAAGGGGTGTACAATGTTTTTTCCCTCAAACAATACAAACATTTTTGTATATTTAATGCTACAAATCAATGTACAATGTTAATTACAGGTAGCATTTGTTAAATTATGTAAATATAACCTTTGATCTACATTAATGAACAACTATCACAATATACAGCATGTATACGCTCGTCATCCTTTCAAATATAGTGTAGTTAGTGTAGAAATGGTCAAGGAATCTGAAAGAAAAACCATTAAATCCCTTAAAATTCTCATCCCTAGTCTTCTCTTCCCTGCTGAATTCACATCTCTCTACGTTTCCCCGCAGGTGAGTTAAGTCTGGAAACAGGATGTGACTAGCAACAAAGCTTCTCTGAGACTGTGCATCCTACTGAAAGATGAGATCTCATTAGTCCGCACAAGAACCAGCAGAGAACAGAGATATGGGGCCTCGGCCCACCTGACTACATTCTGGCCTCTGTCCAGCTCACTTATCTCAATCTCATTCTGCACGTAACACCATAGAGGCACTTAATTATGAGTCGAAACACGCTTTCAAATGCTCGCCTGCCTTCGCATGAACACAAACTCCCAGGGGTGTTTATCACTGAAAGGAAACTACAACGCATCGGTCTAGACGCCACAGACTACAAATGATGATCAGACTAATGGCTAACACAATCGAAAGCATGCTGAACTCGTTAAAAAAGAAACGAACAAACAAGGGAAGGGTTCTGGCAAAAACATAAAAGACCAAACTGGTAAGGGACAGTGTTCTACTAATTAAACACTAACGCCAGAACAAAAGCATGAAACGACTCATTCCATAGCCTGCGGATCTTGAGCAACCCGCGTTCGCTGTAACATCGCTCAGTCGTATCCCAGGAGTTTCTATTCCTGTTAACAAATCGGTCAATATTGCCTGGTAATTCAGAACAGATACACTCTTTTTGTGCTATTTTTTTTTGTTCGTGCTGTACGACTGACACAATTGTACACATCAATATAAACAGACAAAGAGGATCAAAGCGTCAGAGGTTCGTTGCTTCTCTGCAGAAAGCTTCTCCACCTGAGTAAACACCGAGCTTTCATCTTCCTATTCGGTAGCCCTGGGCACATGGAGTGCCGGGTACAGTTCTCTTCCACCGTCTAGGTGGATTACAATGCTGCGCACACAGTGCACGGTACGCTTTGCGTGCTTCCTCGACTGTTACTTTAAAAGCTTTGCGATTTAGTTACGGATAACGAACAGACAGACACAATAGGTTGAATTTGAAGTGCTGGCGCTGGGTGAGAACGGAGATGAGTAATGGCGTGATGGACAGTTAGAGAACTCCAACTAAAAAACACAAAGAGATATGCAAAACAAGTGTCAGTCGTACAGATGGTGTTTCAAAGCAATCTTCAAGTGGCATTTGTGAGCGTGGCCATCCAAAAGGGACGGTTGGTGCATTTCCAAGAGTAGAAAATCCAGTCGTGCACAAAGATAACCTGTGTCAATTCTTTTTTGGGAAGATAAACAGACAAGAAGGGTATGAAACAAAGGGAGAGAGTGGCTGGTTTTAGAGAGAGGGGCCAGTTGTCCAAACCCTGGGTGGCAGAACAGCATGCCATGCTTCAGTGGAAACACTACGAACAACCATAACACACAGTGAGAAAACTCACATGGTCTCCTGCAAGAGGAAACGGCGGCGGTGAGGACTCGAGCATTGCCCTGAAAGCAAAACATATGTCTTTGAAATCATACACAAAGACAACAGGCAACTCTGGGATCATTAATTCAGCTCACCTATTTACCGTGCCTCATTTATGCACTGGCACAGGGGGTATCTGTTTATCTAACTCCTCACCAGGTCACTAAATACACTGAAGATGCTTTACACCACTGACAAATGCAGAATTAGATAAGGCTGTAAAAGTTGACAGGTCAAGGTAAAACCATCAAGAGGAATGATATCCGCTTTTTGCAAGTCTAAAGGCCATTGCACATCCAGTCCGAAATTTTCGCACGTTAAAAAATTAAATTCAACCTCACGTTATGTCAATCACGCTTGCACACCGCCTCCGAAACTTTCGTCCGTCATAAAATGAATCGGATCGGGTTCGATTTTCTGCGTTTTTCGCATCCAGAGCCAGCATTTTGAGAGGTCTTTTGACTATTCAGGGCCGGGGGGAAGCTGTCCTCAAATCATGCACATTTGCACCGTGCATTCAGTTTCGGTTTTCAGTTCGATCAAGTGTTTATGTTCTCTTCTCTATATTGGATTATGAAATTAACAAACCTCCCCCTTTCAATCAGATTGAAATTTAGGATCGAATAAGATGTGATTGAGCAGCCAATTCGATAACTAATGTATTATTTGGGCACAATATATAACAGCCTAGTTGTTTTGTCTGCCCAGCGCTTCAACCGGGCCGTGCGCGGGTGTGTGTGTGTGTGTGTGTGTCCATACCTTAGACATTCTGCCAGATCTCCGTTCAGAATCGAATTGGTTCACGGAAATTGGTGGTCTTGTTTTTAATATGTGGCTCCAGAATCGCTAGCAAAGCATCAAACTGTCCCAATGACATTCTGAAGTACATTTTGAATCGCTAGTAGGGATAAATTCGCAACTCCTTGGTGAAACTCTCCTTCCTCTTGCGCAATTTCAGGATTGGATGGACGTAATATTTCTCTTTCTTCTTTTCAATAAGAGAGAGGGCAACAAAATCATCCTCACTGCTTGACGAATCCATTTGGTATTTTTGCGTTTTTCCTGTAAATGTTTAATAAATACGCATCGGACTCGGTGTGCAAGGTTTCTATGCGTGACGAATTTTTAGGCTGACGAACACGGAAAAACGCATTCGAAAATTTCGTACTCAGTGTGCAATGGCCTTAATAATCCCTCGGCATTTCTGCTCAGGGCAGGCCCAGACTGCAGGGCTCCCACAGTTCACATGTGCCTCAGCCATCACCGTTTGTTTGTAGCAAATAATTGTTCGTTATTTGTCATTATAACTCAGAGAAAACTAATTTGTACGCTGACTATTGAGTTTGTGAGTCTTTTAACGATTCATTAAACAGACGAATCAGTACTGTTCCAATTATTGGAAAACATAAATAACATGATTAATTGCGTTAAGTGTTTTATGGCCTTGTTTTTTTTCTCAATCAAATCAAATTGAAACAAAAAAGCCAGCAACAAACAGCAAACTCTCTCTTCAAACTTCATCGATCACGTACAAAAGAAAGGTAACGATTACCGCTCAGCAGGCGTGTCATTGTGTGAGGCTTAGTGCTCACACTCTGACCCATGCAGAGAGAAAAGCAAGCAGGCTTGAGCAATGAAGTTGGGAGTTTAGCATAACAGGTCCCCACACAGTGTGATCAGATGGGCCGCAGCATGACTACGAGAGACAGGGCGACCCCCTCATGCGCAAATGAATCTAAATAAATAAATAAGCAAACCAAAATGAATTGGAAAAATAAAGAGATGCCTGAAACGTTTTCGGTCCTCAGTGAAGCAGGCTTGAAATGCAAAAAGCCTCACAGCAGGGTTGGCTGGAGAGCTGAAAAACAGAGCAGTGGGAGATGTCCGGTATGTTCCATTAACAGGTGTCCTTCAGCTATACGGAGCTGACCACTGATCAATCTGCCTCGCTGTTATAGATCCAACTGTTTGGGCAAGCATCAAAAATGACTTATTCTGGCTGTAAGGGTTTCCATTTTGCTAAATATTCAAGCAATTTAATAAGAACTGTCACTTCAATAAAAAAGATTTATGACTGGAAGGGAAATAACACAAAACAGAAGCTAATCCATAAAACTTCATATCTCGGCTACGGAAGGGAGGAATGCCAGAGTAAATGAGCTCTTAAGTGCTTTTTCATTTAAATGGCTGAACGGCAGTGTGGAGGGCAGAGCTTAATATTAACAGGCTTAGACTGGCATAATAAAGCAAAGTAAACAGACATAACGACGCAGTGAGGCTTTGTACAGACGGGGAAAGAATGGGCCTTTCATCAGGTTTTGATGCGACAATGATACAGGCTTATGAACAACAAAAACATCATTCTGAAGTGTTGCATAAAAAACCTACAGAGATTTTTATTTATTTATTTATTTTTATTATAATGGGGGGGGGGATAAAAGTAAAAATAATATTACAATCATAAGAACTTTTAAATGGGTCATGAAGTGCATTTTTTATAGTGTTTCCTGAGGTGCACTTGGTGATTTTTACATCAAATCGGGTCATAATTCTGAAGTCAATTTTTTAACCTGATCTGAGCCCTATGATTTGAACAATCTGTTTAAAGGGGTATGTCTGCTTTGAGACTTCAATGTAAACACCCACTGCTATCATTGACTAACATTTTGCATATGAAATAATACTTTAGTACGTTTTTACTATTACACCTGTCAAGATGAACTTATTGTGAAAAGCACTGATTATAGTATTATATTTAGATCTACTACCCTGGCATGAAAGGTTGCAGCTAAGCATTGTAGCCGATGTTAGACATGTCTGTTGAGCGCATGAATACGGTGATCTTGTCATTGTAGCTTAATTTCTGCTCTCTCACAAATGCTTTCATTATAACTAACAGTTCAAACACGATGTAAATAAGAGTGTAGAGAGCGTCACTGATTATAACAGGAGTTTTGGAGAGAATCCAGGAGTCAGTCATGATAAACTGGCTTGATTGACAGCTCCAGTGATTATAAAGGAAGCTTGATTGCTTTCTGTATATTATGACAATTTAAATAACATTTTTTCATGCTACCAAGAGAAACAATATGAAGATAATTTAGTCACTGGCTTGATTTACTAACGCATAAACAGCAATAAACGATTTTGAGACAAATAACGTCTGCCTGTACATGAATCTTACAGTAAAAGATTATTTGCAAAAGCTTGTGCCGAAATGCAACTATCTACTGTGAAATGTACCGAGCAAACAAATAATGCTCTACTGACACATTCACATAGTTGGAAATTAATAACCACTTGCATTAGGATCCTTTGGAAGGTGATGTTATTTTTAGTCCAGTGATCCTGTATCTCTCTTCTCATCAAGCAGTGTTGGGGAGTAGTTAACTACAAGTAGCGACGCTACTAACTTAACTACATTTTTCAGTAGCTTGGCAGTAACTCAGTTACTTTTTGAACAGTATAGCTTTCCCAGTAGCTAACTACGTTTTGCAGCAAGTAGCGGTGTAGCGCGAGCAAAAGCTACATTGCGTTTGTCCGAGCCTGCGCAAATCAGCGCAACAGTCTGAGATATTTGAGTATTGTGTGTAATAAAACAATACACTTTGAAATCATAATACTATTGGATTGTTTTAAACACTAAATATTTTACTAAATACCACAGACACTTATTCAGTTATTTATAATATACGTTGTTCAAAAAGCAAAAGTAGTTTCAATGTAGCTAGCTACTTTTTGATAGTAACTTGTAGTGTAGCTAACTACTTTTCCAAAAGGGTAGCTTGACTGTAGTTTAACTACTTTAACTTACGAGTAACTTGTAGCTTGTCAAACTACAGTTTCAGAGTAGCTTCCTCAACACTGTCATCAAGTAATACTTGCCAGTGGGCGGGGCCAAAGACATAATGATGTAGAAGTAGGTCTTGATTTGATGTTTCAAAAGTGGTCTTTTGTAGCACTATTCCATCAAATTGGGACAATTCCAAACAAAATCGGTATCTGAGCTTGGATTCAATAAAAGCGTTTTTTTTTTGGACTAACAAAAAAGTCTGAGTTCTGAAACTTACAGGATATTTGCACACTACAATGCCCTCTTATGTCAAAAGATCAAGGATATTTTGATTTCCCCTTTAAATGAATTGGCAATTTAACTTTTTCAAAATATCGATTTTTATATAAACTAGTGCAAATTGCCCGTGCAAAATAATGCCCGTGTGTTTTTAGCCATTGTTGGTTTGGTGTGTTTGAGTGCTCAAATGAATAAGCGTGACGATTCAGGGAGCAAATCTGCTTTCTTCGTCCCTCTGTCTCTGGTCCTGCGCAAATAATGCCCGTGTGTTTTCAGCAATTGTTGGTTTGTTGTGTTTTAGTGCTCATATGAATAAGCATGACCACTCAGGGAGCAAATCTGCTTTCTTCTGTCCCTCTGTCTGTGGTCCTGCGCTGTGCTCACACAGTGTGCAGTGTGAGAGGGGGGGGGTCGCCAGCGGCTAAAGTGGCAAAAGCCAATGTGTGCTTCTTTTAGTGATATATTTCGCGATATCTTTTGCATTTCTAATCTAAACATCAAACTCGGCACTGCACTTACTTGTGCCCGTAGCAAGACACTTGTGAAGTTTGAGATCCATCGTACTAACGGTTCGAGAGATGTGCGATTAACAGACAGACAGACAGACAGACGTTCCTGTAATTTATAGATAGATATGGCACAGCTAAGAGTGACAAAGAAGCTACTAGCTGTCAAACCTCACAAAGACAGAAAAAAGCCATCAGTCCAACTTTCATGACTATAAAAGGTAGTATGGACTACCAAAATGGACAATTTGATATCAATACGCTGATTTCATGCAGCTGCCATTTTGAAATCGAAAGCGAGGCTCCGGTGGGAAAATCCCGGAAGTACAGGTAGACAACAATGTCTTGGACTACCAACCTGAAGCTGCTGCCGCAATTTAAACTGTTAGATGTTAATATCCAATATAGGATATGTATATAGTTCGTTCCTGCTTCTGTTTTGTGTTCTGAATATATATATATATATATATATAAATTATTTATAAATTTAACTGTATATAGTCTAAACAATGAAAGAAATGTATACAGAAGGAACTAAGTCCCATGACTGAAACTGGCATGCTTCTCTAGTGCATATAGGCATTTAATGTACATCTTTAGAATAACAAATTTCTACATTAAACACAACACCGCTATCGCATTCGCGACTCTGCTATGATTAAAGGCGACACTTCCGGTTTTCTTCCTACTGGAGCTTTTTCAAAATGACGGCAGTGTGAAATCAGTGTATGGTGTTTAGTCACAAAAAAGCATTCTTTAGAATTAAAATTAATGTAACGTAACGGTGAAATTTCTTCAGTAAAATGATGTTTATTCCAAGTATTTATAATTTTATCAGCCATTTACTTCACATGTTATTTTACTTTACATGTACATGTTATGTTGTTTAGTTAATGTTTATGCCACTGAATTTGACTAATGTGTAGGCAACTGTGCTCAGTCTAGCCAATGATCATGGAATGTGCGCTTCACATGAGCATTATACATCACTCTGCCATTCTACACATCATTTCTCACGCTCTTTGGACAGATGAGCAGGCTGGCTCGTGTCCCTCTACCCGCCTCTCTTTGTCCTGACAGGAGCCCTCCGTGCGAACCTGCCACTTCCTGTTGCGCATCAGGTCAACAGAGGCGGAGAGGACTTCGAGAAGTTACTGGCTGTGAGAAGCACGTAGGAACGGTGTCCGGTGCTACAGCGCTAAAGTGCTACCAAAAGAGGCCAGTCTGGCCCCCTGGTGCACTGTGACTCGACAGAGGGCACTCTTCCTCTTACTTTCAGCTAATTAGCTCAGCTGGAGAAAGAAGCAGGGTGCTCCAGAAAAAAAGAGAGAAAGAACGAGAGTAAAAAAAGGAAACAGATGACCTCCTCCAGTTGAAGCAGCCTTCGAATAGCTGACCCACTTGTAGACACACTTTTGGATATTTGCGTGTCCTCAATGCAGTAACCCATATAGTGTAGTCTACATAGGGCAGGGTGGAAATGCAGAACTCATCTCTTGTTGAGCGGGAGGAAAGAATGATGGTGTGCGTTGCGTTCAGAACGCCTGAGGGTCTCTTGCTCATGCATGTGCAGTTCCTCTCTGTGCTCATCCATTGCCGGCACATCTGAGGTAGACAGGAAGATGATTCTCCCACATCCTCCCACGCGACCATTTCCACGCAGATTTTGGCTAGGCAGCAAAAGACGCAGGCTTATACCACGAAAATGCCGCTTATCCTAATGCAACAGCTCCATAATGAACACTCTTTCTAACATTTCAGCTTTTTACAACACTTTTCATCAACGCCAAGGTCTGATGGGGCTGTGACACATTAGTGCCACAATAGCTGTGGAATGGATTGTCAAGCAATTTGAAAAAGCCGTCTGAATTCACATCACATATGCATATTAACAGTAATACAAAGAACAATGTCTGGATAGATGTTAAATGCCAGGGGAAATGGACCATATCTCCACAGGAGACCAACTGAAAGCTATTTCAGTGTAAAGGGACTGAAAGGCATACTGATGCGGGTACTGCGAGGGCACAGAATACATGACAGAAATCTGTAAGGAAAATCTCAGTCATGCTTCTCAACTATCATTGAGCGATAACATGCTCATCACTAGGGATGCCACAATTCTCAACATAATATAGAAACCGTTCGGTACGACATCTACGTGTTCAATACGCACTTGTGAATTGCGTTTTTTTTTTTCGGTTTTACGTTTAAAATAATTTATACGCATCTTATTTCTCTCCAGAATTGACTGTTTGTGTGTGCCTGTAAGTCTACGAGCTGAGAAGAGGAAACTCCTCCCCGTGAGTAAATATTCAATCACTGCTTTAAAGTTAGGGGTGCGGAGCGCGTGAAACCATCCTTTCACACTTTAACATGGTACAGCGGCGGTGAAGTGAGGCTGAGGAAGCACCTGTGTCTTTCAAATCCATCAGTGTGGGGACATTTCGGTTTTGCCGTAGAGTATAATGCCGAGGAAGAAAAAATTATAAACCAAAAAAAAAAATTACTGTGTGCAAGCATTGTTTTACACATGTAGCCTACTCAAACAGAAACACTTTACTGAAGTGCAAGTATGTTTATTTGAAATGGTCAATTTGTTTACCGACGTCATTTTTATTTTTTCTCCATAAATTCTTATTGTTCCTATTACCTAAACAAAAAACTCACGTGTTGAGCCATCAGAACCGAACCAAACCAAAAATGGTGGTCAAAAAACCGAGGTATGTATTGAACCTGTGGGCTAACTGTATTGTTCAGGGCTCCAGACTAACTTTTCCACTGGTTGCACTGGTGCTACCAACTTTCTCAGTTGGTCGCACCAAGCATATGATTTGGTCGCACCTTTTTTTTTGGCTACATGCCATGGGATTAATCAATGCATGCTGATGAATAGTGGTTTTAATGGACCAAAGCTAGCAAAGGCTTTCTGGGTTGCAGCATAAACACCTGTAATATATTAATTATCATTGCCAAATTTCAGGATTTTCATGGATTTTGGACTGTAATTTTAATCTGTAATTTTAAGCATTTTACATTTTAATTATATACAATCTATTTACATTTGAATCATATCTATCTATCTATCTATCTATCTATCTATCTATCTATCTATCTATAATCTGTCTGTCTATTTTCATCTTTCTATCAGCATCATCTCTCTATATTTTAAAAATCATTAAACATTCAAATGTATGCATTACATTTTTAAAGATTAGATTATTATAATAAGCTAATACAGATTTGTCATTATCAAAGTTTATAGTTGTAACAAAAATCTCACACTCCTTACCTTCTGCATTTTATAATAATTTCCTTTTCCTCAGTCGAGCGATTACTCTAATCTAACCGCTGAAAAGACGTCGGAAGGGGCACGCTGTTTCGTGAGACATTTTCATTTTTATATGCCTTCATTCGTGAATTTCGTAAATGGCACGTTCCACTATCAGTGTGCAATGCGCGTGATGTCTAAATTCGTCAATAAATAAAACTGCACGTGTCTTGCGGAAGAACACTTTAGCCGGAGCTACTTCTCTCCATTAATGTCTATGGCGAGTCACGCAGGCACTGGGCAACTCCGCATCTGAGTCGACCCCGGGATAAAACAGTCCGAATATAAACACTTATTATAGGCGTACCGTCGTGATTCAGGATAAGTCAAAAACACGGTTTGGAAAATGGATTCATGATGTAGCCTACTTGCTCATTTTGAACATAAGTTATGGACTGCAGCAGCTGATACACCAGCGTTCTGTTGCGCGAGCGTCCACTCGCACATATGCGACCACATAAAATTTTAACTCGCACATTCTCAAAAAATGTGGTCCCAATTTGGTCGCAGTATGGAACCCTGATTGTTGCATCCCTACTCATCACAAATGCTGAAAAAAAAACAGATTTGTAACTAGAAGGGCATCTCTTTTAAGAATGTGCCAAGAGCTTTTCATAATCTATCAAACATTGTTTGCTCTTGGTTTGATTAAATGTTGCAAGCGAAAGGGAGACGACTGTTTAAAGGCTGTGTTTTGTCTCCAATGCTCTAATATCTTTGGTGCATTAATCTCTGTTAATGAGTCATTTAAAGTTTGCAGCACTTGAACACAGTTTGCTGACTCACTGCAATATAGCATCATCGTTTGGTTTGTGTGTCTGAGCCATTAAAAGGTGCCTGTGGGAACAAGAAAACACCTAGATTTCATCTAAAATTAATAATGAAAACAAATAAAAAGGAGGATGGCAATTACTCGATGGGTGGGGGAAAGGAGGGCAGTCAACCCATCGAAAGGGCAGTGGAAAACATGATTAAGCAATTCGTTAGCTAAAAGTGTTGAAATCTGAAACCACAATCTCACTATAAAGGTTCAAAATAAACTTTCAAGGCCCTTTACTATTAAAAGTCAGTGAAATAAAAAGACAGATGTGGAGACCTGTATTCAATTAGAAAAACCAGACACAGCTCAATGACCTCAGAACATTAGCAGTGTTGTCAGGAGCTTTCATACGGTGGTTTAATGGGTACTCACCTCTGAGAGTAAGAAATCTGTCTGAGTGCTTTTGTCAGCTTTTTGGCAAAGAGATTTCTGAGCAGCACGGCTAGATTCCTGTTAAAAAGATATGTAGATGTATCAGAAAAGAGTGCCAAAGCATTAAATTTACAACATAAAACCATTCTCTGAAATACTTGACCCTGATTGGTCAATCTCAGCATGCTGCAGTCAAGTTACCGTATATATTGAATGCTTAACTGCATGGACTAGGAGTGCCACTCACAAATAAAATGAAGGAATCAAATATTAAATTTATTCACACACATAAAAAAAAAAAAAATATATATATATATATATATATATATATATATATATATATAAAAATAAATAATAATAAAAAATACAAAAAAAGGCAAATAAGTACATTTAAAATGTAATTTTTATTTCAAAATTATAGTTTAACAATAGAATACTTATTTATAAATACATTCATTTATTTTATTTATAAACATGAATTAATAAAAGGTCAATTTGAAACCAAAAATATTATGAATTATTATAGAAGATATATGTTTATAATAAATAAGTCAATAATTCTAAAAACTGATTATATATATATAAGTGGAAGTGTATTTAAATTTTTGAATGAATAAAAACTATATAAAGTACATTTGGATGAAATATATATAAAATATATATATTTTAGACCCTTATTATATTTCTTCAGTAGCCATGTGGAATATTGTACAGTCAGTCGGTCATTATTATTCAATATTTGTAATAAGCTCAGGCTTATTGCATGATAATGACCCTCTGATTGTACATTCAGTCTTGACTGGGAATATCAAACACCCACCCTCTCGAACGTGGCAGAATGGCAGACTAATAAAATAAGAAATATGGTGCAGCAAAATTTAGGGCAGCCATACTTCATTAATGACATTCAATAAAGACAGTAAAAATTGACAAAGACGAGCTAAGCCAGCAGGCTGCCAGTTTCACCAGTGAGTATTATTTTACGAGCTTTTGCCATGATTTATGAAGCCATTGTGGCCGCAGGTTCTTTTCCCACTAAAAATAGAGTGGAGGTCTCTGGGACGCAGAATCTGGAAAGTGATGATGTCAACGGTCAAGAATTTAGTTTATTCCGAATTTCGTCATCCGGATGCCACATTATGCATGCGTTTGCATCTTTTCACTACACATCCTTTACAGGAGATTACACAACCACCGCAGTTTGAGTCTGTGGGCTCTTATGGAGCAGAGAATCTTCAGTGAGCACAGTGATATTTACCAACAGACTGTTTTCTCAGAGAAAAAGACTGTGACCTTCAGAGACATGCTGAACACTATTGGGAGCACATTTTCAGAATTCAGTTCTCGAGGAGAAGACAGATAAGGACAACATCAATTCAAACCTCTACAGACTGAGTGAAAGTCAAACTTGCAATCTTTTCATTGAACATCTAGAAAGCGATCAGCGAGTATGGAGAACGTTTAAACTAGTAATGCAGAGCTGCAGCTAAAAGAATAAAGGTGTATTCACTGCACACAATCTCACACTGAGATTAGCAGCTCCAAAGCGTCCTGAAGTCATTAGTTTTCAAAGAGAGCTGGCGATTTCCTGAACTCAATGCGGTGACTGCAAATGGCAGTGTGGACAGTTTAGGGAGGCCTTTGGGACCTGTGTTATTTTAGCATTGCTAACATGCTCAGTTTTCATTCATATTTTGAATTGGAAAAGACTGCTAGAAATGCCACAAAATAAATCAGTCATGGCTTGTTCGAAACATCATGTGCTTTGTTTGTCCTTTTGCTTTTACAGCCTCTTTACTGCCCTCTATTGTTTTAATTCGTCCTGCCCCCTCCTCTGTGCATATCACGCCATCCCATTCCTGTGTTCAGGACCACTAGTCTATAAATCTGCAATGGACCTGTCATATTTCTCCTTCACTCGTCTCTGCTCTAGCTTCTGGGACCGTGAACGTTATGCGTCTCACAGTGCATGTAAAGCATGCGACAAGCTGTTTACTGCACGTTAAGTGAGTCTATCAAATATTCGTCCAGTTCAAAGGAAACTGCCAAGCGGCATCTCCATAACTTCCTAACACGAGCCTTGGGAGAGGGTAAGGACATGAAACCAACAGGATGTAAATGCAAACTCTCAAATAAAAGAAAGAAATTAGTAGGGGTGGGAATCTTTGGTCACCTCACGATCCAGATGCGATTCCGATTCTGGGAGTCACGATCCGATTCCAGAACGATTCTTTACTTCCCCCTTATTAATTCATTAGTTTATACAATTAAAGGCACACTGCTGAACTTTCTTGGCCACTAGATGGTGCTAGACCTGTAACTTTCACTTCTAGCGTCCCTAGAGGCCACAAGCGCCGCAACACTGTCGCAAATTAAAGTCAACAAACAGTCAACCGGTCAGCCTCCCGTGTCTTTAGATTGTGTGTGCTTGCAGTGTTTGAGGCGGGCAGCCTTGCCGCGCTCGATTCCCTTATAGCAGTCTGCTGAGAACGAGCGAGCGGGGTGAAGCCCCGTGGAGTGGACGTGGGACAGCGGGCGCATTCACTGCACTGAAACATCGTCGGTCTGAGCTGACTGTATGTGTATTGGTTTATTTTTACAGAAACCGTGGGAAATGTGGTGTGTAACGTTAGTGTCTGTGGGTACTACTGAGTCACATTTAATGTAACGTTACATTTGACATGAGGCAATTTTATTAGTGCGAGCCCTGCACTGATGCGGGCTGTATTTGTGTGTTGAAATGAACACTGGGCTGTGGGCATTTTATTACACTCATAACACCATCGGCTGTGGCCGGAATACCAGAAAATACTACACTGCTTACATGAATTTATCTGGGTTACCTTGGAAACGGCATTTGTGTTCAGGCAAGCGTCCGCACGGTCGAGCACCTCCTCCTCCTTTAGCTCACGCCAGCGAGCGAAGCGAAAGCTAGACCAATGTGTTAATCCTCGTCCTGGCTTTTAATTTGTCACTCTCCCCTTTCTCTTTTTTAGTTTCCTCTGATAAAACCGTCGCCTTCTTGCTTGTAGCTGTTGTTCGGCCATGACGAAAACATACAGACGGCAATTAAACCGAATCAAACGTCAGAATCTGAGGAAATTTGGGGTGGTGGTGGAAGTGACGTATGCCGTAAAGCGGTTCGAATTTTGTAGTTATTTTGTGCTCGGGTTCCTACCCTAAACCCAAAGTTACAAAGTGCTAGTAAAAGCGATACAGACACCTTCAGGCTACGGCAGACATGTCATTCAACCTATTGTAAGTCGATGTACCATCTCAATCGGTTTTGGTAATATATTATAAATAGTTCCACAGTATAGCTTTAAGTAGGCCCACTTTTTTTAATAATTACAAATTTTCTACAAAATAATTAAAACTAAAACTTTTTAAACGCAAATTATAAAGAGGAGCATAGAAACAAACAACAAACAAAAAGTGCTTTCAGTAGCCTATATAGATTATCTGAACGTTTTCGATTTTGAACGTGAGTGAATTTTCTTCATCTTTAGCCCACTGTAGTTTTTTTACTATGACAACATAGACTGCTGCGGAAATCTCTTAAGCTGCATTCACGCACGCTTCTCTTTTAAAATATAAGAAGTAATGTGGTTTGTCCTGTCCGTTTAATCCTTTAAGACATAACTGGCTGTGTTTACGTTAATTTTGCACAAGTACATTAAACCACGGAGACGCACAGCTGCATGCGCGAGCAGTCTAAACAAACAAAGCGCACGTGAGGATTTGAAATTGAAAGCAGTCTTTCGTTATAGTGAGGTTCATATTTTAAATATATAAGTCCAGTGCATTCCAAACCACATCAATGATGACTTCGTAGAGCATTCGTAAGGAAAATATACCGACGGGCGAGACGGCACACTTCAAGTGTAACATCAAAGAAAGTGCGCGCGTCTCTCACACAGCGCGTGCAATGAAGCCTGTGAATGTCCTCGTGATTCGCTTCAATCTTTCCGAACTTTATGAAAGATTATTTTACGGAAGGTTTGTGTGGTGTGTGTAGGCCTATGTGAGGAATTGAAAGCAAGCAGAATACGTGTTTCTAAAGCAAACTCAGCGTCATAGCACATCTGGTTAAAAACTAAACTCAGAATCGATTCTGAAATTCTCAGAATCGATACAGAATTGTTGGAAAGAGAATCGCGATGCATCAATGGATCGATTTTTTTCTCCCACCCCTAGAAATGAGTGTATTCTAAAGGAGCAATAGAACCTGTTTTTGCACTCGTGACACTTGGTTATGAAACGTTACATTGAACTCATCAGGTTCTTTTACCAATTCGGTCTGGAGTTGTGCAATGAGCTCTTCTTTCTCCTTCAGCTGCTGTTGTAGGAACTGGTTCTCTTCTCTCACAGGATCCTGCACACAAAGCACACACAAACACGGTAAAAAAAGTCAGTCTGAGTTATTCAAGCCATCGCCCCCAGTTTGAATCTGCAGCCTCGTGTGTGGGTGTAAAACTGCCGCGGTTGAGAGGTGGAGGTGTGTTTTCTATGCTGTGATTTCACTCTCCTTCATAAACTTCACCTGAACTAGCAGGCACTTTCCCACGACCTTGTGCTGTCAGCATCCATTATGTGAGGCTGGGGGAGGGGAGGGAGGGACTGAGGCTTCAAGGGCAGCAGAGGAGGACCGAGAGGCCCAGGAGCAGAGGATGGCCTCCACTGAATGACCGAAAAGAACCTCCTCTAAAAGAAGCACTCGGTGGAGATTAGACTTGAGCTGGCATGAGGAAGCCGGACATGATATGCATAAGTCGGAGCCCTTCATGAGAGATCAAGAAAGGGGATTACGAGCTTCAATGTCACGTACTTGGAGACATCGTTGTTCAAAGCTCTTTGGCTTTGGTTTGAATGCACTCCTTTTGTTGACATTACATAAACATCTCAAGGGAACTGTTGTCAATCTTTGATGTTCCTCTGTAAAAGAAGCTAAATTCTGCCCAGAGATGATGATGACACACAGTGACTAACTAGACGCTTGCTTTGTACCTACAAGACTGTCAGGCTCAAGTATATCTTCATCGCTACTAAACAAGAATGTGTTCCTTTGAACTCAAATTATACTGGATTTCATTTATCTTTGTATAGTAATAATGGCCATTAATTGTCATTAATGAAACAACAAAAAAAACATTACTGTAAGTGAAAGACAGACTTACTATGTAGGCTATCATTCAACAGTTTGGAATTGCTGAAACTTTTTTATTTAAATTTTTAAATGATGCTTTTAAAGCATTAAATTATGCTTTTTATGAAGCATTTTATATCTCTCATTATATGCTTTTATACCTCAAGGATTTATTAGGACATTTCTTAAGATCAATTCTAATAAGTAATGTTCATAAGTGCAATTCTTGAAAAACTGTTCAGAAGTTCACACATTATTTTCATCACGACTGACTTTGGAGTTCAACGCTCAGTCAAATTTTTTATTTATTTTTTATGTGCTGCTGTGCATGTCTATTTCTTCAAACAAAGTGTTGTCTTTGGAGCAATCTTAACCAAAAGATGAGAGCATTCTTAAGAATAAAGTTAGATATTTTTTCTCCCCAAAAAACGTTTAAAAAGTAGAAAATAGCAGTTAAGGCAACATGTATTCCTTACAATGTTTCATGAATCTAATAATCTTCCTTGTGTTGCAATGGCAGACCTTCTGCCTTCCAACACTCAGTTTGATAAGACTTTGAGGTGAAGTTTCAAACTTGTCTTTCTTCCCACAGAACTTAACATTCATTTCTAACTGTTTACCATTGAATCTTTTTTTCTTTTGTCCATTCTGCTTTTTCTTCTTATTTGCCAGTTTCAGATGTATCTTTTTCTTTGAAACTGTGCTTAAAGGCCAGCAACTTCTAAGAGTCTTGTCTTCACTGTTCCAATTGAAGCTGGTGTTTAGTGAGCACTGTTCAATGAAGCATCCAGCTGAGCACCAGTGAGGGGGCTGTTTCCCAAACTAGAGGCTCTGATGTACTTGTCCTCTTGTTGTGGAGCAGGGCTGTTCACTTCCATCTCTGTCCTGGTTAGATACGGTCTGCTTTCTTTTGCTGAGACCATTGTGCATGAAACAGCATTTAGCCCTCAAATTAATGAGATTTTCTTCTTTTTTTGTCTACACATTTTGAAACTATCATTTGACAGTTGGTGTACACTTACAAGAACGATTTAGGCCACTAAAGTCATTGTATTGGAATTTTAACACTTCATTGAGCAGTGTCTTAAATACCAAAATGTGCATTTAACTTTCTGAAATTGAATGAAATTCTGCATTGGCTAAACAGAAGCATCAGTTTCTTTCAACAATGTAAATATCTATATGATTTCAAACTACTGAATAGCAGTCTAAAAATATACACTTCCGTGCAAAAATTTGAGTTTTTATTTTAGTCTTGTGCTTAACCATGAATAAATTTATTTGATCAAAAATGCAGTAAAAACAGTAATATTGTTAAACAACATACAGTATAATGTAATATGATTACAATTTAAAATACCATTTTCTATTTGAACATATTTTAAACTGTAATTTATTTATGTGATGCCAAAGCTGAATTTTCAGCATTATTACTTCAGTGCCATAATCCTTGAGAAATCATTAAAATATGCTGATTTGGTGCTCAAAAACATTTCTCATTATTACCAATGTTAAAAATAGCTGTGCTGCTTAACATTTGAGGAAACAAAGATACATTTTTCAGGATTCTATAGTGAATAGCAAGTTTTAAAAAAGAACAGCATTTCTTTCAAAGTTTGATAAATGTAATGCATCTTTGCTTTTTTGAATTAGTGTACATAAAATAATAAAGTATTTAAAAACGAATTATTCAATAAAAAAGGGTCATGCACGAGCAACGTATGAAGCAAACAGGCAGAATGTAACACCCCCCAAATCCCTGCCTGTGGGGAATATTTAATTATATCTTAATTATAGAGGTTTAACAAGAGGCACTTTTTCTGTGCAGTGCCATGGAGGACCTCTAGAGAGGTGTTTGGTCACAGTTGCATACACAAACACACACGCACGCATGCACAGGACAGGACAGAGTGCTGGGTCTTTACCCTATGTTGTAAAACTGTATTTGAGTGGCTCCTCCATCTGTCTGTCCTAGATTAAATACTTGAGGCAAGAAGGGGATGAAGGACCTAATAAATGAGAACGTCCAACTATCACAGAGCCCTGATCATAAAAGGCAACACTTAACATCACTGCAGTCGATACAATCAAAAGTATCCAGGTGGTACGTCTGGGTGAAACATATTAGATTGGTTTTGCTATCCTTCCTAAGAGAGAAGTTTCAATAGCATCTAATTTAAACTTCAGTTAGAGCTATTACAGCATGTTCAATTCATTAAATGCTTTGAATTAATTAAATGAATATTAGGTAAATATTGTGTTTGTTACAATTCATCCTTGCTGGGATGCTGAAGCCATACATATATAAATTGATTGATTGATTGATTGATTGATTATACGGGTACTAAATAAATGTTTCCTCAATTTCATTGAAAAGGTGAGGACAACTTGGCTTGATTATTTTCAAAAAATATTGTTTTGTATTTTACCTTATTCTTAATATTATTAGCATATGGTAGTGTGGTAAAAAAAAATTAGTTCCACTAAATGAGAAGGAATAAATAAAATCACTCACTGAAGAGGTCAATTCAAGATAACTCGCCCTATCATTCAAAAGTTGTTTTTTTTTGTTGTTTTTTTTGGAAAGAAAGAATTACTTTTATTTATGCAATTATTAATTATGCATTAAATTGCTCAAAGTTTAAAGTAAATACGTACTAAAGTAAATAGTTACAATGTTACAAAAGATACCCAATACAAATAAATGCCCTTTCTTCCAACTTTCTAGTCATTAAATCCTGAAAAAGATTCTAGCATGCTTTCTTACTAAATATTAATGGTGCTTTCCACTGCATGGTACGGTACGGTCCAGCTCGCTTCGGCTCACTTTAAATGGTACCTGGTTCCAAGCATACTAAATGTGACGTGAAACACTGCAGACCACTGACTGGTCAGACAGAATCGTCAGTACCAGTGTCATTGTATTTGTGACCAATAGACATTCGACATCTAGAGAAACCAAACCCGCTAGATTTAAATAACCAGTAATAGCCACCGCTGTTATTGATCAGTCTATAATCCCACCCACTTTAAAGCGGTACTAACTGCAGTGAAAAAGAAAACCGAGCTAAAGCGAACCGAGCCATGCCGTGTTGAGCCGAGTCAAATCGTACCACGCAGTGGAAAAGCGAAGCGGCCAAACTGTGCCGCTGCCGAACCATACTGTACTGAGCCGTACCGAGCCGTACCAGCAGTGGAAAAGCGCCATAAGTAGCACTAATGTTTTCAACATAATGCAAATCATTATTGCAAATCAGTGTATCAAAATATTCTGAAGGGTCATGCGACACTGAAGACTTGGCAAATAGCTGCTGAAAATTCAATTTGCCATCACAGGAATACTTTATATTTTAAAATACATTCGGTAACACTTTACAATAAGGTTCATTAATTAACATTAGTTAATGTATTTACTAACAGGAACTAACCATGAGCAATACATTTGTTACTGCATTTGTTCATCTTTGTTAATGTTAGTTCATGAAAATACAGCTGTTCATTGTTTGTTAATGTTAGTTCACGGTGCATTAACTAATGTTAACAAGATTTTAATCAAGTATTAGTAAATGTTGAAAATAACATTAACAAAGATTAACAAATGCTGTATATGTGCTATTCATTATTAGTACATATTAACTAATGTTGTTAACTAACAAACCTTATTGTAAAGTGTTACCATACATTCAAATAGAAAACAAATATGTTAAAATGGTAATATTTCTCAATATTACTGTTTGTATAGCACTCACTTACCAAGGAGTTATTAATACAAGGACTGTATTACTGACAGAAACCCCTGGACGATTGAGTTTAGTACCCCAGTCCGAGCTCATTTTACCAAGATGCAGAGCAAGAGGCTCCATTATTCCCTTAACCGACGCCATGCTCTCGCCGCAGGAGAACTCTTTCCGCAGGCTCTAATTATTAAGAAGGTGGGGATAACAAATGTTTGGTGAGAGAAGTTTTCAGTTCAAAGTAGGACGAAAAGTGACACGGTTCCGTCTCAGGTGGGTGCTAGGGCTTTATTTTTAAAATCGGGATATTTTTTTCCTTTTTTTACGGAATGAATCAGGACAAGTCCCACCCCTCTCCTGTCAGTTGAACACAATGTCAGAATGCATGGCGTCCTATTCTAAGCATCTCTCTCTCCCGCTGCGTGGCGCTAGGCTACGGATGAGCCGGAATGTCACGTGATTCGCTGCCGCAACCGTCGCTTCTGTTAGCGCTCCATGTAGGTCAGTAAGGAGGACAGAGAAAGACAGACCTCATTTCCACTTTGCAGTATTTGAGCCATTCGGGAAAAAAAGTCCTGATGAAAAACAAAATCCTCTTCTACCAAGCAAAAGCTCCTCAAACAAAATCAAAACCCCCTCCCAATAACAGCCCTAGCCCATCTCCACAAGATCAGCGCATGTAATCAAATAATCTCATCAAGATAGAGGGAAAATTTCATTGATGGTGGAGAAAAAAATGTAACTCAAATTGTCTCAAAGAGAGAGGCCAGAATGAAGAGTGCTGGAGTAGGAGAGAAGCACAATGGAGTAGGAAATTAACAGCATAAAACGGACCGACCTCTGTCTCTATGCAGTCGTTTAGCACCGTCATTATGTTTTATCTACGGGCTTTGAAATCTTCAGGGAAGAAAAAAAATGAAAGTAAGCCTTTTAAATCAAAGTGCGAACTACCAATGATACCTCAGCAGGAAAGAATGTGTTCATCCACATTCTGAATAGAAAAGAAACACATTCCAACAACACCGAATGCAGACAATTACCTTAAAGGGGAGTGATTTCTCACTGCAGGGGCTTATGGGTAGAGAGTGAAGGCTGCTGGCAGGACTGGTCTCAGTGCTCTGAAAGGCAAAGATCATACATCTTAATATTTAATGAGCACATGCAAAAAAAAAAACTATAAAAACAGACTGTAAATAATATTCTGCTCATCTGACTCTAAATTAGTTGGTTCTGAGGTTACTACACTCTCAGAAAAAAAGGTACAAAAGCTGTCACTGGGGCTGTACCTTTTCAAAGGTACACTTTTGTACCCAAAGGCTGCATATTGGTACCTTAGTGGTACATATTAGCACCTAAAATATACATATTAGCACATAAAAAGTACATATTAGGACCTAAAATGGACATATAAGCTCCTGAAATGTACATATTAACACCTAAAATGTACTTATTAGCACCTAAAATGTCCATATTAACACCTAAAATGTACATATCAGCACCTCAAATGTCCATATTAGCACCTGAAATGTCAATATTACCACCTAAAATGTACATATTAGCACCTGAAATTTACATAATAGCACCTAAAATGTACATATTAGCACATAAAAAGTACATATTAGGACCTAAAATGGACATATTAGCTCTTGAAATGTACATATTAACACCTGAAATGTACATAACACCTAAAATGTACTTATTAGCACCTAAAATGTCCATATTAACACCTAAAATGTACATATCAGCACCTAAAATGTACATATCAGCACCTCAAATGTACATATTAGCACCTAAAATGTACATATTAGCACCTGAAATTTACATATTAGCACCTAAAATGGACACAAGTTTACCTTTTGAAAAGGTACAGCCCCAGTGACAGCTTTTGTACCTTTTTTTCTGAGAGTGTACACTTGCCAGTTTTACAAAATATGTTTTTATATTTCTGACCAAGACTACAAGTGTACAGAATGTTATCTAAAGCCAGGGCTCTAGAGTATAACGAATATTAAAAAAAAATCTCTGTATGCGATTAAGCTCTCCTTCCAAATCCAAAATACCTCAAGTTTTTTTTCCAACTACATTTTTCTGACTGTCTCTTTCGGAGTGTGCTCATTGGTACACAATACGGTAACATTTGATGGATCATTTTTCTGTATGAATGTGTCATTTTGAGTAGAAAATGAACTCCATGTCACAAAATGGCAAGTTACAAATCCTAAAAACAAAAGCTATGATAAAATAGTGTGCATACAGCTGGAAAACCCTAATTAATTATTTTAGGCCCGGTGCATGATGGGAACACCAGTCTCAAGAAAGCGGAGTAATTTTACTTCATTTTATAACATTGATATTTACCCTTTAATTTCTACACGCTTGAATTGAGTACTAATATAGAAATTACTTAGCCTTTTTAATTTGTGCCTGAACTAACTTTTTCCATGTAGAAATTACATTGTTTTTTCTGTATTATTTACTAAATTAACTAAATAATTTTAATCAGTGTGGGTTAGTTTAAAGAAAATAACACTGCTAAAGGGGGTGTAAAAAAAAAAGATTCCTTCTTATTTTGGCCAAATCAAAACAGAAAAACACACAAAGTAGCAGTTCTCTGTAATGTGCATCTCCGTAGCAATATTTGTTGGTGGGAGTGGAGAGGGACCATGACATGTAGCTATTCCACTGACAAAAAAAAAAAAAAAGAGAGAGAACGAAGAGATTATAATAAAGTAGTTTGACCGGGTCTATAAATTTAAAATAAGGTACAATAGCACAACCATTACAATGCCACTTTGGTAAATGTTTCACAGCAAACATGAATGAATTGTAAGCAGCATTTCAGACTCCATAATTACTAAAGGATTCCAGACTGATCCGGCATCTGCTGCTTTTGATTAATGCGTTTTCTACACCTGCATTTTAAGAGCAAGGAGAGGACAAGAAAACTGTAAAGAAAACTGCAAACACATTGAGGTAATTCAGAAGGTATAAAAGCAAGACAAATGTTTCACTAAAGCTGATTCCCAGTGCCTTTAAACAAAAACTACTAAAATGACAGAACACCACAAGAAGAGCAAAATTATTTTCTGAAAAAAGCAAAACCATATTTTAAGAATTTAACCTGCTCAGTATTAAAATCTCTGCTCTGAATATAAAGTAATTATCAAAATGGTTATGTATACACATGGCTACATCTAAACTGTTTTTGCTGGTGGGAAATGCAATAATTATGTAAATGAACCAGGCAGGATGCATAAAAAAATTAAAATAATAATACAACAAAAAAAGCCAGGTTCTGAATGCCAATAGGCAATACAGTACATAGATGTTCAAAGGTATTAAAGCAATTTGATTCAAGCCAAGGTAACATTCAAAAATGTCTGAGGTTAGACGGTCTTAACTCAAGTTCTGAAACCAGTCAAAAGCTTTTCTATTATAGGAACTAAGTGTGAGCAGACAATCTATGGTAATTTGACATTTACTAGTTTACATTTGACTGAATCAAAAACTCTCTTAAAAACTCTCAAAAACATTTTGAACTCACTCCTTACTGCACTTCCCTGAATTAGTCAGAAACGAGGTATCAAATGACCAAAAGACACACAAAGAAAAAAAGAACAGGCTATGCTTAATCTGTGGTCAAGCAAATAAAACCAAATGCACAAGTCGTAGTGTTTCTTATTACACTGTAGTTTACAAAAGCTGAAGGAAGATGGTTAATTTGCATGTTAATGAGAAGAGTCAGTAAAGAGGCCAAAGAACTTCCTCTTCAATATTCATGCTCCTCTGTTATGCACTGTTCTCTAGACCTTCACAAAGTAATTGTTATTTTGAGTAAATGTAAAACAAAGTTCATGCAGCTACGATTTGGATGAAGGTGGAATGGAAAGTTGGGTGAGCAATAATTTAACAGTAAGGGATGACACAAAGAGCTTTTTTATAATTGTTGTTACTAAAAATAGCATTCAATAAATTTACCAATTACTACCACAACAGAACTGAAACACTTCACTGTTGTTCTGAAAGAGTAGGTTCTTAAAACCATTAAAAAAAATGAATAAATAATTTATTAAGTGAAATCAGCCAAACCATGAAGAAAATGTATATTCATTTTGAGATTTGATCAATATTACATTTAAAAGCATCATATTAGTGCATTTTATTTTATTAACAAATAAAAACAAAATTAACTAATTAAATGTAAAAGGGGGACTTTCCACGTACAATCATAATACACAATAAACCGATACTGATCAAAAATATAAATATCAATAAAATATAGGCATGTAACCAATACATTTCTATCAAAAACAAAAAAAAAAACACAAAAAAAATCATATTAGACCTGTACAGAAGTTCTTACTTTGATGTTTTTCCTGGCTGAACAAATCACCTGATTTTTCTACCCCTCACAGCCTTGTTTTCATTTGTGTCACAGCAAGTATGGCGTCTACTCTACTCTAAGGTCAACTTACTGTCTGAATGTGGCTCTTTTGAGTGTGATATCCTCCTGGTGTTGGCCCTGAATGATGAGGCATGAAACTGGCAGGGCACGGAGTGCTATTTTACCTGTTCTAATGTACCCGTGATGAAGGCCATGGCAGCTTCATGAATCAACTGTCAGTGTGGAACATTACCTCCTGCAGGGTCCTGCGTAACCGCAGCAGAAGAGTCTTTACCGCTGTGCAGTCCTGCTGCATCAGCCTGAACGGCAACGCTTCCAGCCCGGCCAAAGTTTCATCATCACGAGACAGACAGAGAGACATCGGCCGCTGCTCCCTGGAAGGATCATGAGAAAACAATTTCTTTGAGCAAGAAACAGTCTGAATTTTGGGGTAATGAACAACAAGAAAATCCACAGAAAAAAAATATTTCCAACATATACTGGCAAATGAACGTGCATAGAATGCAATACATTGGCATTTAATGCAATAAAAATATAAATTCCAAACTAGAATCAAATGTAAATAACTTAGTTTTAGTCTTTTGATTGCATCCAGATTTCTGGGTAAATGAACAGATCAATCTTTTATGTAGAAAATGGGATGAAATAAACTTGATTAGCAGTGCTTTTTGAAAAGATCGAAAGGTTCAGAGTGGAGAAAAGACCCTCGAGAGATAATGGAGCGGATTGTCATACCCTCTTCATCAGGCCTTTCATTCAGTCCAAGTGGATATTAATCTATATATAAACTCAGACAATTAGACCGTTTCAAAACTTTTTGTGTTGTGACGATACCAGAATTTCAAAACATCAATATGATAACTTGAAAAATATTGATATTTTATAAAAAAATTTATATCACAGGGAAAATTGTCATATACCACCATACAGATTATTTGATATTGTCTAATTTTTTTATTATTATTTGGGTCATTTTGTTGTAATAGCTTACACACAGCACAGAAAGGCTACACATAAATAGTTGAAACAAATTGCAAAATATAGCACAAATAAATCAAATAGCATAAAGAAACAAATTAAATAAACATGGTTAAGTTTTTCAGGTGGATTTTATTTGGGTAAATGAATACTACAGAAAATCAAAAGTACAATAACATAACACTAGATCATTTTTCTTATAAAAATTATCTTAAAAAAAAATCTTACAATTAAAATGACAAAAGTTATTCAGCCAAGAGCAGCAAGTGATTTTCTCTTTGTCTTTTGTTCTTTGATTAACATGACAGACAGCATCAGGAATATTAGGCTGCTGTCACTTTAAAGACTTACGCACTATATCGAATATACTGTTGCACAACATGCATTTTCTCTAAACTATTTACGTTCCAGAACTGCGGACGTCATATGGCATTGGTGCCCCTAAAAAAAGAAAAGGTGGAGGCCAAATGGCCTTGCCCCTAAAAATACAAAATTCCCACCCTGGCGGGCGGAAGTGCAGACTCTGAGAAAAATGCCAGGCGAGTCCTCAGAGTCACCATGGGCAATAACTCGCAATGATTGCAGCTGTCGTAAGCGAGCGCGAGAGCTGCATGATCCTTACGCAGGCAGGAAATGTAAATAAAATAGCGGTCCCCGTTGCCTGAGTGCGGCTCGGCACAAGCCACAGGAACGAAGAATTTTTAAAAAGACGCTGCTCTTTTAGATACACGTGAACACATGCTCGGCAGAGTAAAAGAATATAATGCCGGAAAGCGTAGCAGGTATGGCAACTGAAGGTGGTGAGATGAAGGCGAGCGGCTTCAGATACAAAGGTTCGTCCCACAGAAAGCTTTCTCTCAGACGGTGTGGCTTCTTCATGCCGTATGCAGTGATGCGCGAAAAATTTGATCATATCAGCCCATCGAGCTGTATTTATAGGTCCAGGTCACGTCTGTCTCGGCAGGAAGTGCCCCATTGGATCTGATGTCACCAAGGGCCTCTCTCGATAGGCTGCTGCAGTTGCCGCAGGACAGCCAATAGGCACACGAGCCGTCTTGCTGATATCAGCACGCTGCCGCAATGCGTTTTACATTCATTCAAAATTAAGGATAATTTTTGGCTTTTCCAAAGAGGTTTTCCCCTAGCGTAAGATATTACACAGTACGAGAGAACCTCTCGTAAGAGAACACAGTGTTTATTTCTTTAAAAAGGAAATCAGAGTGAGCCCTGCAGGAGTGATTGTAAATTGTGCCTTAACAACTCTAGATTTCCTTTAGCTTGGACGCCTGAGGCATTCAACACCATTCTAAAATGTTTTCCAAAAAAAGAAGACTCGATTTTGCCACTTTCAAGCAATTTCCAGCCACATTAAAAACCCAGACCTGGTGTTAAATGCTGCCTCTTATAAGCAGAATTGTTCTGTCTGAACAGGGATGTTATTTACTTGAGAGATGCTATGTAGTAAATAATTATATTGATTCAATCACTAATCAAAATGTTTGATGTCAGGGCCTCTATGATTCAGTTCACACCAGGTCACACTGTGACAACACTTAGCCGATAAACATGCTGTTTGCCGTTAACATGTAGCCAAGGTAAACGCAATAGTCAAGTAAACATAAAATTACATAGCAACACAAATGTAAGGTAAAAAAAGTCCAGTTTTAACTACATTGAAATGTTTGTTACTCATGCATAGATTTGATTACAAGTCCACTGTTGTTCAAAATTTTAGGGTGAGTAAGATTTTTAAGACATTTTTACTTTTATTTAGCAAGGATGCATTAAATTGATCAAGAATAAATATACTTATAAATGTTAAAATTGATTTCTATTTCCCATTCCTTTAAATTTTCTATTCACAAAAGAATCCTGGAAAAAAATTACAGCTGTTTTTAACATTGATAGTTATTTTAAAATGTAATAATAATAATAATAATTCACAACATTGCAGTTTAACTTCATTTTTAATCAAATAAGCATGCCTTGGTAAGCATAAGATTTTCTTCAAAAACATTTTTTAAACTACCGACCATAAACTTTTAAACTATTATTATTATTATTATTTAGTTATTAATAATAAATTAATTTATTATCCCCTAATTAATTTGGAGTAGTCAGTCTTCTCGGCAGCCAAATTCACAATACTTCCAGGTGTGCTATTTCTAGTCATTCACATTCAATCCAATTTAGACATGCCTGTATGTTTATATTAGTTCAAATTATATAACAATACATATTTTAAAACTTTAAAACTAAGCAGGAATAAATTATTTTGACCTTTAGTCAGTAATTCCAATCCTACTTATTAAGTGTTGCCACATCCATGAAAATATAATTAGCTTGTAAAGGCAAGAGTACATCTACCATATTTAGTGTTATATGATTTCCTCCAATCATCTATTTGCAAGCGGATGACCTTTGTTAATTTATAATAATAGCTTACAATGTCTTAAAATTGCTGCCTACGTAGGTAGCTCACTAAGTTGTGGAACAAAGCCAAAAGATAATTTATGAGATGATAAGTCCATTTACATTTAGAAGAGGCAATACTGTTATTAATCAAGTCTTGGGAAACACTTCGTCCCAAGATGTACCTAAAAGCTGCTGACCTCAGGGTGTTTTCATTATGCTTTCATTACGCTCAACATTTGCACTGCAGAGTAACACCTACATATTCCACTTTAATCATTAAGTCACCTGCATCGCCTCACTACATAATATCCATCAACACCTTATTTATGGCCATGATCTGATTATGCCACTGAAACACTGTCACCTAGTTTGTTCTTTTATGCATATGACCTCTGCTTAGCAGGATGACATCCTCCCTGCATGAGCTCTCATTTAGAGGCTGTATGTTATTTAAAGTTGTTGAGAGGCAGAGCACTGGAGTTCTGTACTGGCATCTGTCAGATGTAAAAGACTCCCTCAGGTGAGTCAATGCTCTGTATTACATCTATTAGCACTGTTTTCTCATTAGTCCATTAGCATCCTCATTAGCATTAGGCAAGACTGGCCCTTTGTTCTTTTAATCACACAATAACTTTGCACTAGAGGAGCAGAATCCCGCCCATGTTCAGAGTTGCAAACACGTGTTGGAAATTTAACAAGTGATATGAACGCTTGGCTCTAGTAGCAGTGTTCAGATCAGAGAAATGCTCACTGCCCTTGCTAAACATTTAGTTATCTGCTGTGGAAACAAGGAAGATATAGAGAGTGACTGCTGTATAAATTGAGTCTACAAGATGCATTCATGTTTGATTTAGAGCATGAATGAGAGAGAAACAGAGTGAAAAGTGGAATGAAATGAATTAGCATGATCCTCCCTGCCAGCCAAAGACAGATTTTCACACTAGGGAATCACACACACACACACACTGATTTTGGCGGTATGACCATAATCATATATCACAGTGCGAGTAATTTTCTATAATGGTAACACAATAGTTACGATATTGTTTTGATCAGCTTAAAGCATCCTTCATTCATTCTCTAAAGTAATTAAAGCATTTACTCACTTACCCCAATGTCCAATTAACTCTCAGGGCTCGACATTGAGGCTTGTCCGCTTGTCCGGGTCAAGTGGATTTTTTGTAGGACAAGTAGAAGGGAAAATTAGTTGTCCGACCGGACAAGTTAAATTTCAAACAAAATAAAATGCCATGTTACTTCATGTTATGTCCCACTTGTTACGTCTATTTTACAGATTTAATTTTACCGATTTGAAACGAACAAATTTTTGCGCTGCCTGTGAATGTCCTGAATGTGACTCACAGAAAGAACGCGCCAGTATAATGCACATGCACAGACCGCGCGCCAGAAGTTCTCTTTCGCGCTTGAACGAACATCAACACACACAATTAAGCCAAAATGTCATTTGTCAAGTATCTTCATAAGAGCAGTCTTATGATGGACATAAAGAGTTGTGACTCATGAGAGAATGAGGCGCGTGTGAGATCCGCGTCTCTGTCCACAACTGGCTGCTCTTAAAGGGCCAGCTACCAATAAAGCGTGCTGTCAGTAAAGTTAAAGGATTAGTTCACTTTTGAAAAAACTTTTGCTGATAATTCACTTACCCCCATGTCATCCAAGATGTCCATGTCTTTCTTTCCTCAGTCGAAAGAAATTAAGGTTTTTGATGAAAACATTTCAGGATTTTTCTCCATATAATGGACTTCCATGGGAACCAGACAGTCCAAGCTCCAAAAGATCGTTAATAACAGTTTCAGATGCAGCTTCAAATGTCTTTAAACGACACCAGACAATGAATAAGGGTCTTATTATGCGAAACGATGGGTTATTTCAAAACTTATTCCAAAAATGTAACTTTTCTAAGGACGAATGCTAGCCTAGCTCTATTCTGGAGGCGCGTTGTAACGTCACGTAATACAGTAATTACGTTCAAAAGGTCACGGCAACGTAGCCGGAAGTACAGAATCAAAATCGTCCGACATCGTTATTTTACCTTTTAATTCATTTTTTTTTTGTAAACGGCTGTTTGAGTCAGTTTGCACGTTCAACCTGATGTGTTCAACTTACTGACTCTGTACTTCCAGCCACGTTGCCCGTGACCTTTTGAACGTAATTACGTATTACGTGACGTTAGAAACGGCTGCCTTCAGAATAGAGCAAGGCTAGCATTTGTCCTAAGAAAAGTTACATTTTTGGAATAAGTTTTGAAATAACCCATCGTTTCGCATAATAAGACCCTTATTCATTGTCTGGTGTCGTTTAAAGACATTTGAAGCTGCATCTGAAACTGTTATTAAAGATCTTTTGGAGCTTGGACTGTCTGGTTCCCATGGAAGTCCATTATATGGAGAAAAATCCTGGAATGTTTTCATCAAAAACCTTAATTTCTTTTCGACTGAGGAAAGAAAGACATGGACATCTTGGATGACATGGGGGTAAGTAAATTATCAGCAAAAGTTTTTTCAAAAGTGAACTAATCCTTTAATGAAAGAACAAAGGGAACAGAGAAAATTACTCACAGCTCTTGATTAAAGAACTTGTGTAGCTTTAATAAGGAGTAGTCTATATATAATAATTGATGCAGCACAGACTGTTTGATAACTTTATTCAATTTCTGTATATGTCCTACCTGTTAGACAGTTAATTTGTATCCAGATATCAATGGCTTATTGGTCATAATAGGTGTTATCAATCATTTAGTTGTTAATGCTAATTTCAGAATTATCACTAATCTGTGTGTGCATTTGGTTTAGAACCAAACAAGTTGACTCGTGAAACCATTTGTTTATTATATCGCAATCGCATATCACAACCGCAATATTGACCTCAATAATCGCAATATGACATTTTCCACAAATCGTGCAGCCCTAGATAAAATTATAAATCTTTACCCGGACAAGTGACTTTTGTGCATGGACAAGTGAAACATAAATTAGTGCCTATAAAAGTTAATGTCAAGCCCTGAACTCTCTAAAGATTATTCATAACATATACACACAAAGCAAACAAGCAAGCATTATATACTGCTCTCTAAATATTATTTTGATATCCGTCATTAAGGAAAGCCTACATTGGTTGACTACTAGCACTGCTTATTTAGAAACCACTTTTCCAGCTCATTTCTTTATGCCACTGGCCATTTTGTTTATCTAAGTGAAACGATTTGACAAACACAACAGACTGCAACAAATTGCTCAAGTCCTATAAATGCAAGGATTTCTGGCAGCATTGGTAAAAGTCAACCGTTTTCACACTGCCATCAACCATCTCCCTCGAACTCATTTTTGCACTTTGACTCAATTTTATTTCAACGACTAGCTCTAGGACAGGATCAGCAACCTCAGCGATGACATCATCTCTGTTTGTTTGTTGAATCTGAACTTTTCAACCCCAAACATCTCAAAAGCTTAAATGTGTTGATTATGCTCATTACGTGATGTCCCTTGTGGCTTAATTGTGGTTTATTTATTTCTAGCAGGGAATTAAGCGATGATGTCAGAGAGATGTGGTAGTGGTTGTGGGCAGTTTTTCAACATTAAAGCAATGTTTCTGGTTGATCAAATATGTATGTGTTGGAAGAGTCATTTGTCAAGTCTTAGACATCTGGGGTTCATTTAAAAATGTACAAATCCTACGGAAATGTAACATTAAATCTTTGCTTCTCCTCTTAAAAATATTAATAGCTCAAAGCTTTCTCTTTTATGTAATGACTTTTAATTTTCTATTAGAGTAACTTGGTGTAGGACAATTATAGACAACAGGTCAAAGACCTCAAAAGAATTTCTTCGCCAGTTATTGTCTGAGAACCACTTAGACCAGCGGTTTTCAATAGGTGAGGCGCGCCTCCCCTGGGGGGCGCCAAAGAGTGACAGGGGAGGCGCGAGTCAGTTTATAATACGCGACTTATTTTTTAAATGTCCCGTTAAAACTTACAGGACGGGTTGCGGGTTGCGTTTTTATTAAAAAAAATAAGCTTGGTAGCTTGTTAGGAAAATCTGACAAGCAACTTTGTTTTCTTTACATCTGCTGATACGGATTAGCCCACATAAGCAGAGAGCAGTCTGTTTTCTTTCGTTTTGAATGATTCTGTTTAAAAGTATAATGGTCACGGTTGCCGTTTTCTCAATCTCCAATACATTGATTGACACTGTCTGCTCCCAGCTATAGCCAATCAGTGCAATCATATAAGTGCTGTGGCGTAATTCGTCAAAACATTCAGCCGAATTCGGCAATTTCAGCGTTATGGAGGAGATCCATAATTCCCAGATAATAAAATATTCTAATAAATGTGAATTAGCTACACTGCACAAACCAAAAGTAATCCTACCCACCGGATGAAGAAGGGTTGACTCTCCCCAGAACATAAAATCTTCATTTTATTTTATTTTCCGTGTTTGCATTTATGAGGAAAAAACGCAGGAGTGACCGTTCTCTGGAAGCAGCACTAAAACTTTTACAGAGCCTAAACAGAAAGCACAAAGCCTTTCTTTAAAGTGAATTTCGTTTTGAAATTATTTTATCTTTATTCAAATCAATGTTTCATCAACCAATTATCAGGATTTAATAATAAGAAATAAATATTGCAGACAATGGCTAGGCCTAATCACGACGCGGCGGCGGCACGTGAATTAAAGCTCGTCTCATGAACCGAAAGTCAGCGTATAAGGTATCCCACTTGCCTCACAGACCAGAGAAATATATACATTGAAATGACTACTTTTAAACAGAACCATTCAAAACGAAAGGAAACAGACTGCTCTCTGCTTATGTGGGCTAATAATCCATATGAAAAGTGAATTTCTCTCTGGCACCTCTGTTAAATCTTTCTGATTTTAGAACATTTTTGTAAAAGTGCCTTTTTAATTAAAAAGGTAAATTAATTGAAAGGTAAAAGGTAAATTAATCAAGGTTTAATTAATTGATTCCAAAAAACTTAAAATAATTTGAGCTTCAGCCTGGTTAAATCGCATTATATTAATTTATTTGGTCAAATTAAGCTATAAAATAAATAGTTTATCCCTTAAAATGCAATGGATTTTGAAAGATATCAAAAAAAAAAACTTTAAAGGCTATTTTCTCAGGTTTTCAATTGGAAACGAGGGCAGACGACCAGAATTCAATTCTTTACAACCATTCAAGGTATGACTTTGACTAAAATATTATTTGAAAGCTTATGGTGTCCTCTTTCCATTAATACCAAAATCTCAATTTTTAAATTTGGGTCAAGTTTTGGGGAAGGGAGGGGGAAGGGGGCTCGGCTGTTCTTACCTACTCTAAGGGGAGGCTCACATTCACCCAATTTGAAAACCCCTGACTTGAGACAATATTTAAACATTTATGGCTTGTGGATGCACATCAGTCGAGGAGGAGGTCGGCCTCACAAAGACTGTCCAATTCGTGATGTCACAAGCTTCTCTGCTACATGTGACAATGGATTCTGCCTCTGTGACTCAGCCGGATCCCCTGGAGACTTTCCCCGAGCCAGATCTCTCACACACATGCTGACTGTGGAGAAATCTACATGACGCCACAACCGAGAGTGTGATCAAAGGTTATGAATAAATCACACCCAAAACTCCACGCTTCAGGAAAATAAGTCCCCACATTTGACTGGTTGACAGTAATTAGTAATGCTCAAGCTAAAAGTCACTCACACCTTTTGTCACACCTGAGTTTTCTTAAACGTCCCCTCTTGCTCTCTTTATTCCAATCACCTTGACAAGACTTGGGTAAGGAGACTGGGGAAAGTAGCACAAGGCCAGACATGCTGCCTCCTGTTGTGGAAGACTACAGCTTGCGGAGAGCTGAGGATTCTGCCCCCTGCTGAAGCAAACCTGCTCCTGAAGGACACAAGGAAGAGAGAGGGAGCGAGAGCCCAGCTGGTCCTGAGTTTTGAGTCTCGTGTTTGTGCGTTCTCTCACTTATTGGTGCGCTAAGTAGGTTTTTTATTTTACTGTTTTTATTTTTTAGTAATAAGTGGTCGTTTTTGCAGGCTCTTCATTTCAGTGTACATTTATATATTTCTATTTTATATTTATGCTTTACATTTTTAAAAGAGGCTTTACTCTCTCTACTATATATTAATATGTAATTATATGTACAAATGAAATTATATGAATTATTTGAATATTATTATGAATTATTATTATTATTATTATTATTATTCTAGAATCCAAATTAAAATGAACAATAATGTTTAGTATTTATTTTAATCATAATCTGGTCATTTCATAAATTACAATAATTGTTATTGTTGTAATTATGTCAGTAGTAGTTGTTAAATAGTAATTTTAAATAACATAAGATATTATTATTAGTGCTGTCAAACAATTAAAATATTTAATCACGATTAATCGCATTCATTTCATAGTTAACTCGCGATTAATCGCAATTTTTATCTATTCTAAATGTCTCTTGATTTCTTTGTCCCATTAATGCTCTTATCAACATGGAAAAGTGGATCGCCTTGCTTTGTGCAAATGGTTTTTATTGAATACAACATTGCCATATACTGTCTTCAATGTCACACTAACATTCTCAATTGGAGCAAATAATCTCTCACACAATGTAACACTGTCCATCAATAAAAGGGTGAAAGAAATACTGACGAGGACCTGATATTGACGAGGGGGCGGAGAATTCGCATCAGCTGTGTGTGTGTGTGTGTGTGCTTGGCCATCATCAAGTGGTATTTCAGACTAGACGTGCTGCGATGATGATGGCTCAGTTCACAACGACAAAACACACAGATCACTTTGGTCTTGTCAATGGAACCATTTGGCAACTTTATAAAAGTAAACTTTTCATTTAGAATCTTATTGGCATCCATTTCGGTGTCTCCTGGTCATCATCCAATCAAAATGTTACACTAACCAACTATTTGGCCGGCTCGCAAGCCCAACAATTGTGTTTGGTGTGCCTGTTGTTTTGTTTCTGGTCTAGCTAGATCCGCTTTGGTCAACGAAGCAACAAAATTTAAACCCATTGAAATTAATGGGTTTCATAGGGCAGTGCCGCGCATGCCGCGTCCTGTTACAAAAGCATGTGAAAGAAAACTACAAAGTTTGCTAGGCCAAAAAGGCCATTAATCATATCGATAAAAAAACTGATGCCGTTAAATGGGTTTGCGTTAACTCTGTTAATTACGCGTTTAACTGACAGCCCTAATTTTTATTAAATACATTTGATTTAAATATCATTATTGATTATAATTTAATAGTTATTTAAATTTAACCATTTAAATGAATGCATTTATGATGACAAATCATTATAGCAGTAGTACAGTTGGCAGTATTATGCTTATTTGGAGCTGTTCAGTTTAGTCTTAAACCTGCTAAAGAATTAGCATGTTCTCTAATTCATGAGTTCTGAGTAAAGAAATATGGTTAAAATTCATGTAGTAAAATTATATCTGTAATTTAAAAGACGTGAAGAGATGTTCACATTTAGATCCACAACATGAACATTGTCACACCACAAATAGAATTTTTTGTGGACTGTGTGCTTAAGTTGCAAACAACTGCAATGATTGCTTAATTCACGGAGCACTGCTATTCTAACCTAATTTTACTAACTTATTCTGTTATATTCTGTTGGGCATGAATTAGCATTCTATTTGGCCTACAAAACAACTAGTTATTCATTTCTTTACATGTGAAACTTTAAATTAGGAAAAAAATTACTGAGCGCGCCTTTTAAGAAAAGACAAGCAAAATATGATTTAGAGAAAGTGTACAAGGAAACTAAATGGGTCACGAAGAATTACAATTCTTTCTTTCTCAGATGACCTTGCTGATGGTTTGACTAAATCAGATCAAACGGAAATAAAGACTTGGTCATTTTGATCCACAAAACAATAGAAGAAAAAATATTGAGTTTGATTTGGGTTTCCTTTATTTTAAACTGTGACTCTCTCTGTGTGAAAGCTATAAGAGAAAACTCATAAACCTTTACTCCATCTATGGCAGAACTGTTAAGATGAACTGAGCTCTTCCTATAGCTTCATTTTTCTGCCTCTCTTCACAGAGCAAAACACTTCCTTCTGCCTCTCTTCAGAACTGTAAAATTGGCTAGCGCCACTGTCACTGAGCGAGAAAAACATAAACACGAGCTGCCGTGCATTAGTCTAGCTGACGGCTGATGCGTTTTCCACACCAACAGCCCAGATTTCGCCTTGGGATAATATATCTTGTCACTTAGTCAGGGTGTAGGATTATAGCCCATCAAACAGTGCATCCTCAACTCTAGCTGAGCTAGCTCACAGCAGAAAACAGGCCTCCCAGCCACTGTCCATTAAAGACATCTATACTAGCTGACACCTCCCCACCATAATGACACTATACTGCAATCCCAATGCACTCTTTCAACAACCCTGAATGATGAATTTGACAAATATGATTAAAAGCCAACTACTTAACTTCTTTTGAGTTTTATTATTTTCAAGGCTGGGGGAATGTTTGCTAAGCTCAAGAGAGAAAAAAAAAATTGTTCACCCAAAAATGAAAGTTTTGAGATTATTTGCTCACAATCATGTTGTTCCAAAGCATATGCTGCTTTTATGAAATACAATAGTTCATGGTGATTATGGCTGGCATAGCTCCACTAAATAAAAGAAAAGACAGTATATAACTGGTGCTATATATTCTTAAGAATCCATATTATAGCTGTGTGATGAGCAGATGTTCGTAAAAAGTTATTATTCACACGAGTAATAACAGATGATATTCAGATGAGTGTCATACCCAAATACAAAATCCAAATGCACTACCATTTAAAAGTTTAGGATTTTTTTGTTTTGTTTTTGAAAGAAGCCTCAGCATTTATTTAATCAAACATTCAGTCATCAAAATATTATATGTCTTTATTTCAAATAAATTATTTTTTTTAATGTTTTGTCATGGAGTAATGATGCTGAATATATATATATATATATATATATATATATATATATATATATATATATATATATATATATATATATATATATATATATATATATATTTGTAGTATATTTAAAATGGTTTAAACCTGTAACAAAGCTGATTTTTCAGCATCATTACTCCTGTCTTCAGTGTCACATGATCCTAAAGATTTCATTCTAATATGCTGATTTGGTGCTCATGAAACATTATTATTATGAATGTTGGAAACAGTTGTGCTGCATAATATTTTTGTGGAAACCGTGTGGTGAATTATTTTTTCAGGATTATTTCATGAGAGAACATAAAAAAATGCATTTATTTGAAATAAAGGCATTCTATTGTCTTGAGACATTGAGACTACTTTTATCATTGGGCAGGTCATTGAGACTACTTTTATCATTGTTTTTTTTTTTTTCACTATGAACTTGTTTATGGAGGGGAAAACAGCATTAAAAACAGCATGAGGGTAAGTATACACCTTTTTTTTTGGTTGAAAAAAATCATTTAAATGCTGTTAATATACTATGTCAAGTCACAAATAAAGAACTAAAGGCCGTGTGTCCACCTAAGCGTTTTTCCACACGCCTGGCGTATGTTTTCAATTGTTTTTAATGGGAGTGCCGTGTTTTCAAACACCATGAGCGTCACGAGGCCACTTGAGCGTTTTTTTCACGCTAAAGCGCCGAGCGTTTTCTGGTCGCCGAGAGTTGAAAAAATGTTCAACTTTGGATAAAACGCAGCACTCATCACGGTCACTTTTTACCCAGCCGTCCAATCACAATGGAGAAGGGGCGGGACTAACACAACACCGACTAACTGCCAACATTCAAACTGTGCTGCGGATATTCGTGTATCAAACGCTTCAATCGGAAAACGCTGCGCTGCCCAAAACGCCAAAGCTCGCCGTCTTCAGCAGACGTCTCAGCATTTTCAACTGGCTGAAAATGCTTTGGTGGACACAGGGCCCAAATGAAATTAGCACAGCATAAAAAAACAGCCTGGCTGAGGATGAAAAAGAATAGCACAAATAGTGAGATCTTTAACATGAGCCATCGGAAAATATAGAACTTCCTTAGATGTAACAAACCAAAATAAACCTGGCTTGCAGGGCTACTCAGCAAGAAATCTCATTCAAAACTGTGTCAAAGATATCAAGACAAGGTCATTCAATCACCACCTGCTGACAAGGCGAAAATACGTTTTCTAGAAGCAGCATGCCTTTTATGAGGCATACGGTAGCTCAAACACACTATAAAATGTCATATGATAGTGTAGGTCTGTAAAAGTACTTCTCGTAACCTTTCAGCAATATAGGGTAATATGTGGCACTGTGGTGTTGAATTTAAAAAATGAAATCTACTTATTTAGAAAACAAATACAGTTCTTATTACAAGTAGTTGGCATGTAGTGGTTCGGGTATATTCTGTAATAATTTCAAAAACTCCATTTTGGGGCATGCTCTAAAAACTGTACAAATAATTATAAGGTCAGGAAATGTATTCAATTTTCTAGGCTAATTTCCATGCTAATATAATTTGCTCTGGGTCCACATGGGATTTATCCAGTTTTGAAATGACTCTGGCAGTTTCATCCTTGTGAATAATGACAGCAGTCAGAGTAGACAGAGTTTGAGAATGTTATCAAATCAAACAAACCGTCGGTGCAGTCAATGCCCTTGTCAATGGATCAGAGAAAGTTTGATAGTTTAGGGAACAAGATGCAAAACAGTGTAGGAAGTAGGACTAACATCCGCTGAGAACCTAACTGTATAAATTAGTTTAATCTCACATCGAAGTGAAAATGATTTTATTTCTTGTGTTTGCCACAACACTTGGCATGCTAGTTAGCCATCGCTGTAGTTCACTTGGTACTCTGAATTAAATTTAATCAAAATGCATCAAATCTGACTAAAGCTGTGCTTCTGTTTAACATAGTAATCCATCAAATCAGTAGTGATGCTCTAAAATCAAAACACTCAGAATTGCACAATAGACTTAGCACGCATACAGAAAGGGGGCAAATCACAACTATAAATGAAAACTTATTTTCATCAATATATCACCCATTACGTCATCCACATAAGATGTCAGATTCTGTTACACTCTAAATGTTCAAGTTTCTGTTCATAGGTTTAGGGGCAAGATTGACCTAGAAGCACAGATGACCTGTTCACTAAAATTATATGATCAATAAGTTTTGACAGCAGCATATTTTTTACATTGCTTTCAGCAATTTTCAGGTTTTAATGCTATGCAAGATCTAGTTGATTGTACTTAATTTAAGTCAGCAACTTTGACACTTTCTCCTGTCAAACAGAAAATATATTTTGAAAGTGTTTTAGTAAAAACACTAAAACATTTTAATCATGTTTCAACAGTTTCAACATTTCATTTTCGTGTTTCACAGAAGGGTGAGTAAAGAATGACATGATCATTTTTAGTTTAACTATCTCTGTACAGGCTAAATATAAAAAGTACTGAAATGTTTTCTATAAAAGAGCTGACTTAGAAAACATGCATTTAATAATGTCTCTACACTGCAGTGCTGACTAATTGTTTTTCTGTTATTTTATGACCACATCAAGTCTTCAACTAATTTGAGGGATTAACAATAAGAACGTCCCAACAGTTCAAGCTAAAGCGGAGAGATAGATTCAGATCTGTCACTTGCCCTTTTGCGCTGGTGCATATCATTTTCAGCTTACTGCAATGCAGCTTACTGACAATTTAATGAAATTGTTAAATATACTAAATATTTGTTTAATATGAAATATCTTATAAAATTTAAATAACACTAGATAAGAAAAAAAGCAATTAAATTTGTTTACTAGCACATACATAATATAAGTTTTGTTTTTTTGTTTTCAGGAAGATTACATTTATCAATAAGAAAAAGAAGCTGCTCCATGCTCTAAACCAGTTACGACTGCGTTACTTTGTTGTGTTGTCTGAGCTGTGTTGACTTCCGATAGGTTGTCAGATGATGGGGCACACAACCATCATTGGCTGTTCAGTCAAGGCATGGTATTTATAAGAATGCAGCTGGCACTCGAAGGAGATCTCATTTCTGGTTGTGATTGTGAGCTTCTGGATATTTCTCCGATCCTACAGCTTTCTTTGGGTTTGTTTAACTAGGTCATTTAATTTATCCCTATTTCTTTTTATATTCATTTAGAATGTCATTTTGGCCTTTAGTCACCCTGAATACATGCTCCCTATTCTATTGCTAATTTCTCAATAAATGTAACAATTTTCTCTGCTTGTGTGTACCGGTTTGTTATATTGACGGAGTGATTATTTTTTGAGGATTTCACTACCACAATGTTTTTTTTTTCTTTTGCTTTAAATCCTTTTTCTCTGACACCTTTGCGCGTTGCATTATTACCAGGGTTTCTCAAATCCGGTCCTCTATTAACCCTAATCACCTTAACCCTAATAAAAGACACGTGAAGAAGCTAATCAATGGCTGCATCTGAAAAGATACTTCCCTATATAGAAGGCGAAAAACAGTATGTGAAAAGTAGTATGTCCAAAATCAAAGTACCCAGATGACCTAATACTTCCAGTGAGATTCTGAAGTGCATAATATGGACACTTGCAGTGAAGCAATGCAACAGATGCTGGTAGGTCACATGATAATGACAACATGGCGAATATTAAGTCCAGATTTCCTTCATACTTGCATTAATACTATATAGAACATACTTTTTTAGTGGCTGCAAAGTACTTATTCAAAAATAAGTACCTACTTAAGAGTATGCAGTTGCAGACATAGCCACTGTCTTTCAGAGTAACTGGTAGGTGGTTTGATCAGGGTTAGAACTAAACACTGCAGGGCAGCAGATTTGAGAAACCCTGTTCTATCATGGTTTATAATTTTCATTACTGATTATAATTAGAAAAAATGTACTTGTGCTGCAAATCAGCATATTAGAATGATTTTTAACCCTCTGGGGTCGGCTATCGTGCGTATTAGCAAGCTCACTTTTTTCCTTATCAGTGCAAAAGAGACTAAAATTACTCTGTTGATTTTGATCTTACTTATAAGTGTTGTTCATCATTAGATCCTGTTAAGTGTCTTTTTTATACAATAAATCAAAGTGTTCTGCTTTGTCAAATAAAGAAAAATAAACATGCGAATTTTTCCTTCTCTCCGTCAGTGAAGTTCATTCTGAAACGCGTCTGAAAATTAACTGCAACTAAGTAAATACTTGTCACACAGACACAACAGATTTTTCATTATGAAACTGAAATTCTGTTCTTTTAAATGAAGTAATTTATATAAAAACAAATATTCTCAGTTTAAGTAATCTGTATGAAAAGAGAGATGTCAGTCTTTTTCCTTTCAGATAATTATAGCATATGACGTGTTAATGGGACCACGCCCACAGAGAGCACACACTATTCAAGTGCAAATGTTGAGGCAAGCCATGAAGACACCCACATCAGCTGGATAAAACATCCAGTTTAATAAGAATCTTGTTCTTTACCTTGTATTGCTGTGCTGTGAGGAATAATACTATTGTAATAATCCTGGAAAAGTTACCTCAGAAGTGCTGGTATAGTTTCATTTCGAAGAGCTGATTCATCTGATGTAGTAAGTAATTTATTCTTAAGTGCTTTGTTCTAATCGTGTTATTGAATAGTGTCTGTAAACTGCACAAAGACTGTTTAAATATGAATTGCATGTCTGTGTGTGAATGAGTGGCACAGACGTGCAAGCAATGTTTTCTATCTGCATTCATTCAAGCTCCTGCATTAGTATAAGTTATTTTTACATGAACACATCCAAACTATATTGCTATTGCCTACTGAGATTTGTTCTATTCACAATATAGAATAGTGTCTTTAATGACAACATTTCGTTGACTAGTTCAAGTTTTTACTCAAAAATAGACATCAAATAAGCTTTTGTTTAAGTTTCTGCTCATATGTTGAATACAAGGTTCTACGCTGAAGGTTTTTGCCAAGGAATAATGTGCTCCTAAATGAAAAAATGTAGGAGCACACAAAGAAAATTGTGTGAGATAGAAATTTTGAAGTGCAGTGAAAAATTTTCAAGTAACAGAGTTTAACAAACTATATATATATATATATATATATATATATATATATATATATATATATATATATATATATATATATATATATATATATATATATATATAGGTGTAAAACCGTTGATTTGATGCAGAAGTATAAATCACACTTTGCAACCACTTTATAAAATAGAACAAGGGTTCTAGTTCAATTTAATGTATTAATTTAGAATTTCTCTAAAATTTTCATAACTTTACTAACGGAGAAAACATCGATTAACCAGTCATTATGAATTATTTTCAAGTTTGAACATGCAATTTAGATACATATTTAACTACTGTAACTTAAAAAAAAACTTAAAAACCACTTTTCCTAAAGTAGAATAGTCTTCTTTTCAATTAATGATATATGCTTTCTTTATAACTACTTGCATACATCATTCTTTCTTTTTCAAGCAGCAGACATATTTATTTGTATGAATTAAATATAATGAATTCTTATCTTATGAATCCGCATCTAAAAGGTCATCATATTATAAGAATATCCTTTAAGTTTCAGAACTGAAAACGTCCTTGTTAGTCCAATAAAAGCTTTTGTTGACACCAGGCTCAGCAAACGACCTCGTTTTTAAAAGTGGTTGAACTATGACATCAAAGAGGATAAAACCGCAGAAGATCAACGCTGACTTCAACACGGCCAGTTTAGCCCCGCCCACCTAATTATACATGAGGGGATTTGGACCGTCCGATTGGCATATTGCAAATTTAAAATAACCAATTTAAAACAATCTATTGTTTTATGTGAATGATTAGGCATGAGGATTTTCAGATCATTTTGGCAACAACATCCATTAGTCAAAGTATTGTGGACAAACATTGTGTTTTGTGGCCTTATTTAAGAAACTTAATTTTTTTTGTTTTTTCAATAACCATGCATAAAAAATATTCTCTCAAAATACAAACATGTACATACATGTTGCTCACATATTATGGTAGCTCTGTTTTTGCTAAATAGAGTGTAATTTCAGCTGTGCCGTTAATATTTTAATAAGCAACTGAAAAAAGCGCAAATGTCAGGGCATGTCAAAACATCAAGGGACCAGAGGGTTAAAGGAACACTATAGACTGGAGCAATGGCTGCTAAAAAAATGCATTAATGCAGCCTTGGAGAGATTAAAAGACTTTGACAGGTAAGTAATAATCTGAACTACAAATCTGACTGGGCCAGCAGAAAAAAAAACTTTATTGTTGAGCTCTGCAATTCTATTCCGTTTATGAAGCAATTGGACGATCATTGTGTGGTGTGCAACAAGGTAAACCCAATTACTGAGTCATTAAAAGGGCATGTTATATTACCCCCCAATCAAAACATTCATGTTCACACTGTGTCTGTGAAATTGAAAGGTTTGCAGTGAAGCTCAGGTAAGGAAACATTACCTGAGTGGGGCTCCCTGGGCTCTCTTCCAAGGGTCCGGTCGGTGGAGGCCTCCAGGGGTGAGGGCAGCAGGTTGAGGCATGATGCAAGAGATTGACTGGAATCTTCCTGTGAGGCTGTAACAGCAAATGAAGAAAAGTCTCTGTTTAATAACAATATTCAACTTTCTTTATTTCCTTGAAATAAAAAGGGTTTGATTTTGTTTATACAGAAACAATTTATGACTTTTTTAGGTTGCCATTTGTCGAATCTGTAAATCTGGGTCCTGAAAGCAAAACCAGATGAGAACCATCTATTCATGCCAAAATAACTTTATGCACAAGCGCTGCGATATTCACTTCTCTTCAAAAACAAATGCCTTAGCAAATATCAGCAATGACATCCACAGAGTTTATCTGCCTAGAGACTGTGCCAGTGGTGCATGTTAACGTGTAAGTCGTATGTGCTGATGTAGTCCTCCAGAAAACGATCAGAACATTTTGGAAAATTAAGATGACTTCATGACTAATCCACAACTGCATGCATGCATAACTTAATGGTGTAATATTTTACAAGATATTAAAATCTGAAGACTAGCCCAAGTCTTCTTCGGCTAGAATATTGAGCGGCGGGGAGGGGTGGGGGAATAAGGTCTCATCTTTTTTTTTTATCTACGGCAAAACCATTTCTTTAAGCAAATTGTTGTTATTATAAGAAGTGTAATTTCTATAATAAGACATTCAGAGATTTAACAGACATGAATATGAATATGATATTAACATTAACATATTATTAACATATTAAAATGAATATGAATGAGAATAAAATGTCATAATACATGTTGCAGAGTCTGAAGTAAAAGGAGAGGCAACTGGAGTCTGGTAAAAACATACCATGGTGAGCTCGCTGGTCATTCAGAGAGGTCAAGATCCAGCATCAGGTCATCCTCATCCAACTCAGATGAGCCAAGGTTATTCAAAACATCCTGGAAAAGAAGAAAAATATACAATGATGCAAAGGTCAAAATAAAACATGTAGCTTAAGAGGGCTCAATGAGAATGGTCCAGTGTCCCATTTTACAGTGTACGTCGTTACAAATATATTCATATATGTAATTATTACTATACTGTTAGTGTATATATATATATATATATATATATATATATATATATATATATATATATATTTATATATTTATTTATTTATTTATATATTATTTATTTATATTTGGAATGCATTATGTTACTTTTAAAAACATTTTTATAAACCGATAGAAATACATTTATAACATATTAAAATAAATATTTTATTTTATGTAAAAATAATTTAAATATTTTATCAATGTCAGTCGGTTTCTTAAAATGTTTTTAATTTGCAATAAGAGCTTAAAATAAATGTATGCATGCATGTACATTTGCATGCACAGACGTCTCAAATTTGTTGGTACCCCTCCACAGAAAAGAAAGAGTGCACAATTTTCTTTTAAATAATTTGAAACTGACAAATGTAATTGGCATCCTATATTGTTTATTCCACATTTAAAAGAAATCAGACTTTATTTTTTATTTTTTTATTTTTTTCTTCAACATAACATTGTAAATAATATAACAAATACAAATGGCATGGACAAAAATGATGGGACCCTAATATTTTGTTGCACAAACTTATTGAGGCAATCACTGCATTCAAATGTTTTCTGTAGCTCTCAATGAGTCTTCTTCAGATAGTTTGGACCCACTCTTCCTAAGCAAACTGCTCCAGCAGTCTCAGGTTTGATGGGTGCCTTCTCCAGACTGAGAGTTTCAGCTCTTTCCATAGATGTTTGATAGGATTAAGATCAGGACTCATAGAAAGCCACTTCAGAATAGTCCAATGTTTTGTTCTTATTCATTCTAGGGTGATTTTAGATGTGTGTTTGGATCATAATCCTGTTGGAGGACCCATGACCTGTGACAGAGACAGAGCTTTCTGACACTGGGTAGTACGTTTCGCTCCAGAGTGCTTTGATCTTGAGATTTCATTGTGCCCTGCACAAATTCAAGGCACCCTGTGCCAGACGCAACAAAGCAGCCCAAAGCAACAGCCTCCTCCAATGCTTCACTGTGGTTATGGTGTTCTTTTCTTTGAAAGCTTATTTTTTTCGTCTGTGAACAGAGCTGATGTGACTTGCCAAAAAGTTCCAGTTTTGACTCATCTGTCCAAAGGACATTCTCCCAGAAGGATTGTGGTTTGTCAATATGCATTTTAGAAAATTCCAGTCTGGCTTTTTTCATGTTTTTCTTTCAAAAGATGAGTCCTCCTGGGTCTTCTTCCATGGAGCCCACATTCACTCAAAAAGCGATGGATGGTGCGATCAGAACCTGACATACCTTGACCTTAGAGTTCATCTCTTTAGCAGTTATCCTTGGTTCTTTTTCTACCATTTGCACCATCCTATTCAATCGTGGGTCGTTTTTCCTGTTGCGGCAGCGCCCAGGGAGGTTGGCTACACTTCCATGGACCTTAAACTTCTTAATAATATTTGCAACTGTTGTCACAGGAACATCAAGCTGCTTGGAGATGGTCTTGTAGCCTTTACCATGTTTGTCCATTATTTTCTTTCTGATCTCCTCAGACTCATCAACTTTCTCCTTTGCTTTCTCTGGTCCATGTTCAGTGGTGCACACAATTATACTAAACAGCACAGTGACTACTTTTCTCCATTTAAATAGTCAGAATGAATGATTGGAGTCATGTGTGATACTAATTAAAGAAACAAATTAGTTTGAAATATCACTATAATCCAATTATTTGTTATCTTTTCTAAGGAGTACCAACAAATGTGTCTAGGCCATTTTAGATTATCCTTGTAGAATACGCAATAATTAGTCTCTGTTCATGGCATCTTTGCAAGTATACATGATAAAATAGCTTTTATTTTCATGAGGAAAGAAGCATTATTTCAATGATCTGTGAGGGTCCAACAAACACGAGCACGTCTGTATGTATGTGTGTTATATATACATGATTCGATTTCGATTCACAAGCTCTCGAATTCGATTTTCGATTCAACTATAATGAATATAGATGTAATACAAATCCTATGTTTATAAAAAAAAGAACAGTGGACATAAGTTCAATCTCCTAAACTCCAAACAGAATGTCAGAATGGGAAAGAAAGGTGTTTCAAATATTTCAAAATCTGCTCAGTTACTGGGATTTTCATGCACAACCACTTCTAGGGTTTACAAAGAATGGTGTAAAAGGGCAAAAACATCCAGTATGAGGCAGTCCTGTGGGCGAAAATGCCTTGTTGATGCTAGAGGACAGAGGAAAATGGGCCGACTGATTTAAGCTGATAGAAGAGCAACTTTGACTGAAATAACCACTCGTTTACAACCGAGGTATGCAGCAATGCATTTGTGAACCCACAACACGCACAACCTTGAGGTGGATGGGCTACAACAGCAGAAGACCCCACAAGGTACCACTCATCTTCACTACAAATAGGAAAAAGAGGCTACAATTTGCAAGATCTCACCAAAATTGGACAGTTGAAGACTGGAAAAATGTTGCCTGGTCTGATGAGTTTCGATTTTTGGTTGTCTGAGACGTTCAGATGGTAGTCAGAATTTGGCGTAAACAGAATGAGAACATGGATCCATCATGCGTTGTTAACACTGTGCAGGCTGGTGGTGGAGGTGTAATGGTGTGGGGAATGTTTTCTTGGCACACTTTAGGCCCCTTAGTGCCAATTGGATATCATTTAAATTGTTTCTGACCATGTCCATCCCTTTATGGCCACCATGTACCCATCCTCTGATGGCTACTTCCAGCAGGATAATGCACCATGTCACAAAGCTTGAATCATTTCAAATTAGTTTCTTGAACATGACAATGAGTTCACTGTACTAAAATGGCCCCCACAGTCACCAGATCTCCACCCAATAGAGAATCTTTGGGATGTGGTGGAACGGGAGCTTTGTGCCCTGGATGTGCATCCCACAAATATCCAAACTCAAGATGCTATCCTATCAAAATGGGCCAACATTTCTAAAGAAAGCTTTCAGAAGCTTGTTGAATCAATGCCACGCAGAATTAATGCAGTTCTGAAGGCGAAAGGGGAACAAACACAGTATTAGTATGGTGTTCCTAATAATCCTTTAGGTGAGTGCACACACGTATGTATGCATGTATGTATGTATATATATTTTTTTTTTATGGAAAATCTGTATACATTGAAAATTTGTATGGAAAACCGGTATACCTGTATATACTGTATACAAATTGTATACATTTTATGGTGTAGCCGTCATAAGATCAAAATGATGTGCAGTCATTAGATCAAAAATCTAATGTCCAATTTTCTTTTTTTACTGTGAGAACTAGTGCCTATATAAGATTGGTATTTTACTAGTTATGACATATTTAATGTATCCCGTTTGCAGTAAGCAGTGACTGATGCCTTTCTTAAATTCAGTCCAAACTTCCAGCTGTGCGTCATGGTCTGTTTGTTAAAGACTGATGACAAGAGGATTTGATCTGATTCAAAGACGCCTCCACAGAAACCCTTCCTCACATCTGACTAAACGGAGCAACTCCACTATACACACAAGAAGCAGAAAACCTGGATATCGCTCAATCCAAAGTAGGCCTTTGAGTGCTGCTTTTCAAAGTGTCACACTGCCATCTTGTGGCCAATATGAAAAAGAAAAAATATTAAGATTAAAGCCAAAAGTAAAAAAAAGGATGTATATTAAAGAGAAAAAACAAGGTCCTTTATTACTAGCAAACGAGCTGGACTCAGCAAGGCTCTAATATGAAGTAGTTGAGGCTAATCTTATTTAAAAGTGAACGTAAAAGACAAAAATGTAAAAGAGTAGCTATTATGTTCTACTAATGTGGAGAAGAGCAGCTTTTTGGCTAATTAAGCAGGACAGAGCAAAGGACTGGATAGTGCATCAGAAACAGAAATGGCTTAACTTTGACTTTTCTAGAAATTAAAGGGTCACTGGGTTCCTAATTAAGACTCTCGGGATATAAGAGTGGTGTGGCCTTTACCTCTTTGAAATATTACAGATGCCAAATGACAAAATGAACATAATACATCACTAATGTAACAATCTCAGTAAGAGTGTAATACTGATGAAGTGAACTGCCTTAATCGGCAATCTGTTCAGATCATTTATCCTGTTCAGACACCTTATTTAGAAATATTAAAGAAGAACAGTGTCATGGTTCCTAAAATGTCCTTGTGAACATAAATGGCCAAATAGGTTGTTTTTGTGCATAATCATGCAGTCTCAACCAATGAGATCACTGCACACAGACACGGATATGACAACAGGAACACAAAAACTGCCAGTGCTCGATAAAAATGTTTGCGTTGCATGGGGGATGGTCTTTTTTCTTCAAGCATTTATTTCTAAGGGATTGAGAAGGTGACAGAGAGCTGACATTTGGTATGACTCGCTCTACAATTTCCTGATGTTCAGAATGATTTTTCAGATCTTTTCATGTCATTGTCAGGAGAAAACATGCTTTACTCATTAATGAAATATCTTGCGGCTCTTGACAAAAAGGTCAAAACAGTTAAATGCCACTGAAACCAAATTTTCCTTCCTTGGTATTTCAGAAATCACTTAAACAACAACAGAAACACTATTTCAGGAGACAGGCCAACAGGTTACACATTGGCAGGTTATGCAAGGATACTACCTGTCAAACACATTTAGAATCAATCTTTGCTGCTACCAGAAATTATAACATGTCAAATGTATCCGTATAGATTAGGAATGACCCGAGCAGACCTTGGGTCACCCGCACATAAAATCCATTTTAAGACGTGATAAGACCATGTGCATCTTGATACAGTGATAAGATGATAGGGATAAATGGTGAGAATGATATTGGAGACATGATGCGCAACAGATTCAAACTTTTCTTTTCAACATGAGCACCAAGGCTCAATGTGTTGGGTCATGGCTCCAACAAGGGTTTGGTTAGAGGGTTTATTTCAATTCTGTATTAAATTATTGTTAATCATATCCATTATGCTCCGTTTCAGACCACATACACACCAATCTAATTGTTATTACTTATGTACTCAACCTATTGGTGGAAACTAATGAAAAAAAAAATCTAAATTTTCAGTTGTACAGCAGGTTTGACGTGCAATTTCAATGAGGCAACCTTGAGATGACCTAAATTAAAAAAAAATAACGGTTCATTTCCAAATCTAGGTCACAATGTATTCAACAAAATAAGAACTGATTCAATAAGGCAGCTTTCTCGTGAGTAAAATAACGACAATAAGTCATAAGTCGACATAAGTCTTAATCAGTATAGTACGATGTATCATTGACGAAATGTCACTCCGGGACGTCCGACACTACTTGAGCAGATGCGCACTCTTCAAAAACAGCGCTTTAAATGGATAGTTCACTTTGAAATTAATTTTTGATGCGTTTTAGCTTACCTCTAAGGGCATTCAAGATGTAGGTGTCTGTTTCCACAATATTTTCAATTTTGACAGTCAAATCGTCTGTTGTCTGCCAGTCATATAATGCAGGTATAGAGGGTCCATTGTCAAAGAGCATGCACAGAGAAGTCAAAATTAAACATGATTTATTGACTCGTAAATGTAAGAACACATTGATGGCCTAAGAGACACGAAACGAGCGGTTTGTGTGAGAAAACCAACAGTATATCTTGTTTACCTCGTCACAGTCACTAAGTGATCTGAATCAGTTGTGCAATGACCAACTGAACCGAACTGAGTCATGTTCAAAGTTACACCGGAAGTGATCGCTTGTGTGTGGCGTCACTCCATACTTTACATGAGATTTTCGGAAGTTTTACCTTTTACTAAACATATTTAGAAATTCGTAGAAATCATCTTCCATTGCGATTTTCCCGTATATCTAAATATGTTTAGTTAAAGGTTAAACTTCCTAAATCTCTGTATAAACAAAGAGTGACAAGCAATCACTTCCCGTGCATGCGCAGTACCGGTAGCGTCCGTGCCGTCTGATCAGTTTGACATCTCTGTGATTACATGAGGTAAAAACAATATAAATACTGTTGGTTTTCGCACAAAACCGCTTGTTTTGATGTCTTAGGCCATCAATGTGTACTTACATTAACGAGTCATTCAATCATGTTTAATTTTGACTTCCCTGTGCATGCTCTTTGACGGGTACCCCAAAAAACGACATTTTATGACTGACAGACAACAACGGTTTGACTGAAAAATGTCAAAATTGAAAATACAGTGGAAACAAAGACACTACATCTTGGATGCCCTTTGAGGCAAGCTAAAACATCAAAAATGTATTTCAAAGTGAACTATCCCTTTAATTCTCTTGAGAAACTAAAAGATGTAGAATGGAATTTGTATATATTTGGAATAAAAAGATACAGAAAGTACTGCATGTTGCTTGCTTATTTTGCTTAAGAGCAGAATCTGTGCGAGTCCACATCATACCAACAAGAAACTATGCTTCTAACCTCAGGTTCGAGAGCTGTAGTTAACCAAACACAAATTTGCGATGCTGTTTGCCAGTGTTCGTTGGAAATATGGTTTTAGGAAACATCAAATCTTTGGGCAATGCTGGTTACAATGGAACTTGAGGCCATAGTTGGTTAACGATGCTTTGGGGAAACACACTCCAACATGGTTTCATTTATCAGTAAGACCAAGTTCTCCTGCTATACCCATGAAGATTGATAAAAAAATAATAAGTCTGTATCAAACAAGCACCATCTTGATGCAAATTAAGCTGCAGAGGGCAACGCAAAATTGCTGAACAATGCTTATGTGATTTACAAGCATGCTGGCAAATGATTACAGAAATTGGAAACTACTGTAGTTCCTCAAATGTGAAATGTTTGAAGAACAGAAGAGTAGAAAATGGCATGCTTCCCTTGAGAGCAGTGAGCATGACCACAAATTCTCACTATGTGACAATGGAACACTTCCCTTTTCCTGCATGTCTGTGTTTACACAAAAAAAGTTGTGCATGTGTCTGCCTCATAAAAAAGTATGTTAATGAGCATTTACATTATTTGGTGATCACAGAGTTAACTTAGACAATCTACAAACAGATAAAAATGCAGTTTTTAAAATGGGGAACAATAAAAGTGCTTAAGTTCATGCTTAAGTTCCTTTTGAAAATGACTCATGGACCAGTAAGTGTGTCTCATGGATTCATTTAAAAACTTGTAAGTTTAGGATTCAAAGACTGATTCATTAGGCAATCGAACATCACAGATTACAATGTTCATTCTTTCATGCAGCGGGCACAACGCAAAAGCTGCCCTTTCTCTTAGCTTTGACTAAAGCTGTCGACTGCAACATAAGAGGGGATTTTCCTTCAACTAATCCACTTCATCCTTCAATTATAATGTCGATATAATTATATATCTCTTTATCTTTATCAGGCACAGCATAAAAAAAAAATAATTTATCAGGGACAAGGCACAAAATACATTAGTCTTACGAAGAGATGTTTTGTGCCAGAGTTAGCCGAAGCTAATTTTCATCCGCAGTCAAATTGCGGCAGGTGCACACAATTTGTAAAACATCACATTACAAAACAACTATCAATAGTAATATAAGCTACACATAATATTACATACATATTCAAAAGACCATCTCTACCCATAATATATACATTAAATGCACTGATGCTGGCAGAGCTGGTTCTCAATAATGTATTTCTTTAAGTTTTGAGAAAAATGGTTCATATCTACAGACAGCTTTAAACAGTTGATTCCATTGTTTAATAATTTTAAATGAATAAGCTGTCTGTGCAAAGGCGGAGGATCTTCTCTGGATAGCCAAATTTTTATGAACCGTACATCGAGATGTTTGGTTTGTTCCGAATAAAGTTATGAAAAGAATCAGGATCCTCAAAGTCAACCAAAACATGCAGCATGTTTGTTTCTTGCTGCTTCAGGACATAGCCTTGTCCAAGAACATCTGGCAAGCAGGAGAATGTAAATGAAAAGGTCAGGTCAGCCCACAGCCACAGTTAAGGTAAACTTCACTCACAAATTTTGCACAGCACATGATTTGATGACAAATTAGCAGTGGCACCTTAGCAAGCATTAAAGAACAATAACACAGGATGTGGCGTTTTCCTCCACTACGCTGGAAAACAAGAGCAATTAGTTTGGCCTCAAGCTGTGCAGGTGCAGACTACAGTATTCAGAAACAAAACAAAAGCTTTATGACTTTGTAGGAACTAGCCAAAAGTATGAGTAATTGTTTCATGTTACTGATTTCCTGTAAGGGTTTTGTCCATACAACATAAAATCTCTCTGAAGGTTAATTGTTTTGATTTATGTGCTAGCCATGACACCACATGACAGCACCAACTAAAAATAGTCACTTCTAAACTGCACTACCATTCAAAACTTGGGGTCAGTGAGGTTTTTTTTTTTTGGAAAGAAATGCATACCTTTATTAATCAAGGATTCAATTAATCAATAGGGACAGAAAATACATTTTAACTGTTACAAAAGAATTTTATTTCCTTAAGCAGCACAACTGTTTTCAAGAAAATCAGCAAATCAGAATGATTTTTGAAGGATTATGTAACAAGACTAGAGTAATGGATGCTGAAAATTCAGTTTTATTATCACAAGAATAAATTACAGTATTACTAAAATAAAATAAAAATATTAACAGAATGTCCCTATTTTTTCAAGTGAATAGGCATAGGCCAGTATGGTTGACTATCCTATTAGACCATTAATAACCAACTAAGTTTAGTATGCTTTCAGAATTGGTTTTTATTTAAATATTTTAAAAAAGTTTAAATTTTTTATTGAAAAAGTGGTTTAGAGTATGCTCAAACTTTTGTGCTGTGCTTCAATGTGCTAAAAGTTAGTATATTATTTGTTCTCAGTGAAAACCTCAGCACTACAGGCTTTTAGTTTCTTCAACACAATCTCTGTTGGACTTCAAATGGCCTGCTGTGAGCAATGTGCATGTTATTGTGCGTAATCCACAGGTTTATTGTGAGGTCTTGTGAAAAGATTAAAGGATAGGAATTTTTTGGTGTCTGCTTTTAATAAACAGTTGGTGGCTTGCTTTAATAAGCTTTGAACAAAAGGTTAAAACTGTAGGACAATGTGAACTATGTGTTTTATAACCATAATATTTCTATTCAAATGGTTTGAACTTTTGAATGAGGAATGAGAATCCATGAGACTAAAGTTATTAGGTTACAATGAAGGATCACATACTTCTCGCATGGTCGCTTAGTTTTTAAGGACAGTCTGTTCTAGGTAGATTAACAGCAGTGCCATACGTTCCCCATTTCATCATTAATGATTTAACTGTACGTCACTGCATATTCAATGATTTGGAAATGTTCTTATATCCATCTTCTGCTTTGGGCTTTTTAATTACTTCTCAGAGTTTATTCAATTGTTCTTTTTCTTTAGGTCCAAGCTGACACAATACTGCCTCAAATGCAGGAAGATGAACGATGAGGTATTTTGCACAGAAAAAAAAATAGTGGGTCTCATTCATGAAACACGAGCAGAACGAATTTTTGTGTAAATCATGTGTAAAGTGGTTCTGGCGTAAATTTTCGGATTCATTAAAATGTTCGTATTTTCCAAATGTTAGTTGGTACGCAAGAAATCTACACCTGCTCCCAGCCACGCGAAAATGGTGCGCTAAAAATCCGAACGTTTTACTCATTAATAAGGCTGCATTTTAATTTACCTTAGAATCGGGTAGGCTACATATTTAAACAGCATTTTGAAAAAAATATTTTATATAGCCTATATTATATAGTATAGTATTTTATATATTTTGTATATAAAAAAATCGTTTGTTTGTTTTTTTACTTCTATTATGAGAGCCAGTAGGCTAATTTATGGAAGCTTGTTTTCCGCCACTGAAAAACATTTTTATCACACAATTGTGTTATAAATTGTGTTATAAGCGTGTTATAATTGCGAGATATAAAGTCAGAATTGCGAGTTATCAGGCTAATTCTAAGGGGGAAAAATCCTAACTTTCCCCTAACCCCTCAGAATAGTTTAAATCTCACAATTCTTACTTTATAGCCTATCATGCATTTCTGACTTTATATCACGCAATTGCGATTATGTCACGCAATTCTGAATTTATATCTCGCAATTCTGAGAAATAAAGTCAGAATTGCGAGATGTAAACTCGCAATTGTGAGAAAAAAAAGTCAAAATTGTGAGATAAAAAGTCGCAATTACCTTTTTTATTTTTCATTCTATGGCGGAAACAAGCTTTCATAAGTAATAGCAGATCTGGTGATCGATGGTGGTCCTTCTCCAGTTTGAATACGATTTTTTAACTCATTTGTTTTTTGCTGTCAAGCTTAATGTCGAACCATTTTCTTCTCACTTCTGGGACTGTTCGATTAACAGATGAAACTCCATTAACTGCATCTGTAATATGCTGCCAAGCTTTCTTTTTTAGGACCTGACAGGCCACTATATACGCTTGAAAATAAAAGTGGCGTTTTGAATGAACTTCTGATAATAAAACTTCAATTTCTGCATCCGAGAAATCTTTCTTTTTTCATTCGCATTCATGTTATTATATGCCTATATATAGTTGTCAGTCGAATATAATGGGCGGGATTTATGGTAATTGAGAATGAACGTGCACGCGCATCCCATTTACGACTGGTTGGAATTCACTAACACACACACACTTTCGCTATCACATCTGACGTTTACGAAGTATTTGTGAATCAGGAGAAGAGTTTTCAGGAAGATCTCTTTACGCGCAAATCACTTTCATATTTACTCGTATATTTACGAATGTTTCATGAATGAGACCCATTGTGTTTATCATGCATAAATTCCATTTGTGTGCGTGAGTAAGAACAGGCATGCTAATAGTTAAATGGCTGTCATTGTAGCTTCACTAGTTTGCTAATAAAACTATAATTACGTGTCATCATTAAAACGCAATTACAATGCTGATTGGCCTGTTGAGTCACAGAATACAGTCAATCTTTTCTTTCTCAATGTTTTACTGAGATTAAGCAATTAATGTCTGAAAATGTTCTGTCTAAACAGTGATAAGACTGAAGTGATGCTTATTGGTTCACCTCATCAGCTGTGTAAAGCAGAGTCCATAACCTTAAAGGATTAGTTCACCCAAAAATTAAAATTATGTCATTAATGACTCACCCTCATGTCGTTCCAAGCCCGTAAGACCTCCGTTCATCTTCGGAACACAGTTTAAGATATTTTAGATTTAGCCGGAGAGCTTTGTGTTCCTCCGTTTAAAATGTATGTACCTTATACTGTCCTTGTCCATAAAGGGAATACAGACATCATCAAAGTAGTCCATGTGACATGAGTGGGTTAGTTTGAATTTTTTGAAGCATCGAAAATACTTTTTGGTCCAAACATAGCAAAAACAACGACTTTATTCAGCATTGTATTCTCTACCTGTTCTGTTGTCATTGCTCGTTACACGATTCCAATGACGCTGCTGACGTGGTTATGTTGTGCGCCCGAGCTTCGTCTTACAGTCTGATGGAGACGCGCGCTGTATTCAAGTTTTTCACATTGTTTGTATTTTGGTATTGCAATATTTTTTAAAAATGGTTCGTAAGTGTGCATGTCGCGTGACGTCCTAATCGTGCAAACAAGATAATATGTCATCAGCATCATATAATAATTATAATATTATTATTTTATTATTTGTACGTTTCAGAACTGAAAACGTCATTGTTAGTCCAATAAAAGCTTTTATTGACACCAGTCTCAACAAACAACTCGTTTTTAAAAGTGGGAAACTATGACGTTAAACGGGTTAAAACACCACCCCTGCAGAAGAAGATCAGTGGGCGTTTATTTCCAAGTCTTCAGTGTGAAGCCCATAAAAAACAACCATTTTTCAGGTAGGCTCACAACCTGGGTACAAAATAGCCTATTACTTATTCATTTTGATGTTTTTGAAAGCAAAAACCAAGTGAACAGTCATAAATTGACTTCAGACAACAATATAATAAAATTTAAAAAGCCAGTTTGACCCCTTTAATGTTGAAATTGGTGAAATGCTCCTTTAAATGCACTATATAAAATACCGTTTTTTTTTTAATTAAAATTAATAGCAATATTGGCAAATTGTTTTCATGTAGAGACAGGAGAGAATTTCCAGAACTTGAACCTGTAGATGGTTGAATACATTTTGGTGACACTCTACATGGCCAGATGAAATTTCAGGGAAAGTGGCCAATGGATACTGTCCTTGCTGACCTGCTGGCTAAAATGGTGTGAGGATTTGTTTGTTTAATTAAGCACTGCGATTATATCGCTGGGTGGGAATTTAATCCATCTGAAATAACACAGTGAGAGTCGTTGGTTTTCAAAGACACCCATTTAGATCAAATAAACCAATTCAATATAGCCATTTCTTGAAAATTTGAGTTTGAGCCGTGAAATCGCATTCATACTTACCAGGCTGCCCAATTTAGAAGATGAGGAACTGGTTCTCTGCTTGTATAAAGTGTGGCCCTCCATGCAGTGGGGATCCCTGAGATTGAGGTGAAGTCTGGGTTCTCCTGCACCCTCAGAGGCCGACCGCAGACGTCTCTCCATGCGCATCACCTCATGGTATGGGCTCACGCTGCTGCACATGGACACTGCAAAGGATACGACACATAGATTAGAGACGGAAATCATTATACATCAAAACAAAGAGCTAAATGGCCAACAGTACTGGGTTATGAAGCAGTTCTGGAATGTGTACAATAACAAATGACAATACATCATTTACTACAAATCTCATTAGCAGGCACAAGGGGAGTAACGATTTGCTAGTTTTGTCAATGCATCGATTACTTTTACAATCTTTAAAAGTTCTAGGAGAGGGAATGCAACATTCAGATATCACTACTGCTGGTATATTGGGTACAGCAGAAAGAACCATGAATAGAATACACAAAGTGTTTGAAAGGTTATTATTTATTACCAAAAAGCCAAAGCCACTAGATACAGTGAATGAGCTAGGTACAATGTAAATGAAAACGTGACACTAAAGTAATGGCTGCAGAAGACTCAGTAAAATATATTATAACAGAAAATGAATTTAATTGTAATTATATTTTTACACAATATTAAAGTTTTTAATGTATTTTAAAATCAAATAAATGCAACTTTATTGCAACAGCATTAGAGACTTTTATCATAAACAAAAAAATCTTAGCAACCAATTTTTTAAAAATGCAGTGCATGTTAATGTATATGTTTATGCTCAAGTTATTATAAGTGTTCCAGAAAGTACTTGTGAATGACTTTAAATTTCACTTCTATGAAAAAAAAGTCTACTACTATAAAAAATAATACTACTGTTGCCATGTTTTCCTCTAAATTATTAAAATGTCTTCAGTATCTTGTTGTGTACAGAGACAGACCTCAATTTGTAGATAGTAGGTCACAATCTGAAAATTGAATTTAAAATAAAAAATAAAAAGTGTTAAGCCTGGGGCACAAACTACAATTCACCTACCTACTTCACCAGATTTGCATAAAATGAATTTCTCTCTTTCAAAAGCAAGATATCAAAAGCAAAACACTGAATAGGCAAAACAGTTCAGCAAAGCATCAATAGTTTTGTTTTAGTACAGTATCAAACAATTAAAAGCCTGGATCATATTGACACAAATACACAAGGCAAAGAAAAAACAGTGATGTTCAGTAAAAAAACGAAAAACTGCAGAAAATAACCAATAATTCTGATTAATGTAAATCTATTCACAAAGAAACAAAATGCAAAACACAAACAAAAATTTCTAGCAAATTAGCTTAACCAAGAACCAAAATATTCTGCTGTCAGCATGGTAAACAGATTTAACTGCATCTAGACATCTCTCCGCCTATATAACGATAGTGTATGAATAAAACATCTTAATATCCTTAAAAAATAGCTTAATCATTGACATAAATATTATTGAATCACCTCAAGCCAATAATTGTAAATGAACACAGAGTATAGAGTTCACTCTCTCCTGCAACAGGATCCGTAGTAAAGCCAATATCAAGTCACCAAGAGGAAATTCAATATTGTGGAGCTGGTTAGTTTCCCATAAACCTTTTATGCCACAAGTACTCTGGAGTGAATTCACTCGCAATGTAAAAGTATAGTTTACGAAAAGGGAAGGGAAGATCATAAGAAAAATGCAGCCAAACTGAAGCATAATACATTGTTATAGGAAGGGGTGATTTCCCAGTTTTTACTTTGAGCTTTCAGTAGGCCTAGTTCTCAGAACTGATCAGTTACACATTCAGTTTAAGGCTACATGTTATTGACCATTTCACAAGATGTAAACAACACTGGTCCAGAAACACTTCCTGTTTAGTTTATAACTGTTTTCTTTATTTCACATGTAAAGAAAACATCTTAAAGATGTTTGTTTAACTTTTTGATTCAGTTTTAAATGTTCTGTTGGTTGTATTTTATCCCAGCTTTTATGTAGTGTTACAAAAACTGAAACAGGAAGTGCTTCTGGACCAGTGTTGTTTACATCTTGTGAAATGGTCTATAGTATGCAGTGCCTTAATAGCTCAATATATGAGGGCATAAATGTAATTTATAAATCACAAATACAATATTATAATAAATAGTGAGTAATTAATTGTATCTGGGCCGGTATTCATAAAGATTCTAAGAATCCTCTAAAAAAAAACTCTTAATTTAGCTTAAAAAGTTTACATAAGAGTCTTAGCTTAAGAGCAATTCAAGACCGATCTGAAAGCAACTCTGAGTAACAAAAAGAGAAAAACTTTCACCTTAAAGAGGAGGCGAGGTTGACCCCAATGCTATGTATGACAAAATCTTTTGAAGACTGTGATTGGTTGGTTGTCCAAGAAGGAAAAAAGAGCAATTTTAAGTATAGGGTTTACTCACACACACACACACACATTATATGTATATAAATCCTTTTTTTTTACCACTTTGTTAATATCCTAAGGTAATTGATTGGCTTGAATGATAAAAATTGTTCCACTCTTTCCAACACTGATTGCTGTCTATTTAAGTGTTGGTTTGAATGTTTTAATATAGCAAGAAAAAAAAAAAAACACGAGAACGACGAGAAAGCCCTACTGGACAGAATAACAGTGTTTACTGTTAGCCCATTAGTGGATGAACACTAGGCCATCATTAAAGAAAAATTTAGGCCGGGTGTCACAGCACAGAGCAAGAAGCGGACGTGGAAGCTTATAGAGCAAATTATGACCGGTTCATTTCCCTGCTTGTGCGCACCAGGGAAGCCTGCTATATTCATAAAAGCAGTTTTTTTGAGCCTGCAAGGAATGTCCAGTGGAAACTAAATGAACTGTGATACAATAAGTGGTTCTGAAAGTGCTGTAATTGTTTGTGTGATCACTGCTTAAAGAATGTTGTGACAGACCCAAATCACTGCTGCTTTATTGCATTTTCCCATTTGCCAAATATCTTAATGTAGTGATTACTTACATTTCTGGCGTTATGGCATTGCTGCACTGTGTCGGAGATATTAGCGTGTCTCTAATAAGATCAGTCACAAACATGATCTCATCTGGCATCTTATTAATTCACTGTCATCTATTGTCTGCAACACATTTCTTTGTTTTCTCTGCTAAAGAAACTTTTAAGCCTCTTAAAAGTCCTCATCCGTACTCCTAACAATGTTGACCTTAAGACCTCTTTTAAGGATTAAGAAGCTTTCTGAATGACTTTTTTTCTTTACTAGGATTTTATCTTTAATTTTAAGAGTAAATGCCCATATTTCTAAGAATTTTCTCACTAGGAGGTACACTTTACATTATGATTCTTTATGAATTTTAATGCTAAAAGTAGCTCCTAACTGGGAATTTAGGAGCAACTCCTAAAAATAATGGGCGTGTCACTCCTAACTTTAGGACTCCTAATTTTTTTCACTAAGAGCAATAGAAGGAATGCATTTACGTCACTTTCCCGCCGGAACAATCGCCCTCAGCCGCCCTGACTGAGTGGCAAAACATCTGCTGCGTGACTGGATTTAATAGGGGAAACTGCAAAAATGCGACTAAAACGAACAATTTTATCAATTTAAACTAAATGTTGGACTCAATATAGTGTTCCTTACAACTTACTAAAGATCCAGTGATCCATGGATATTGACATGCAGCCAGTAATCGTGTTGCCTGACATTTATGTTTGCCTGATTTCAACGCCGGGGAAACAAAAGCAATATAGACGGTAAACATAAAGCAAATTTGCCTGTGAACGCTTTATATAAATACAATGTAGGTCTAAATACGGGTGATCACTTATATCAGTGTTATATATAGCCTATATATCATCATATCGTCCAGCCCTAAAACTTTATAGTTTTTTTTTTTTTGGTCAGTGTTTATTAAGAAACATCCAATAATCCAGAATATGCAATGATAAATATTTAATTGATGAGTTGTTAATATATATATATATTAGGGATGTGCACGAATATTCGAATTTTCGAATATTCGATATGTAATTATTATTCGAAAAATAAAATACTATTCGAATTTTGAATACGTTGCTTTGCTGGCCGTAAATGCATTGAGTCCATGATAAATCTTAAGAACTAACTCGCAGTTATAATTAAATGCACTGGATGGCGCTGTGGAGTGTGTTAACAAGTTGTCTGTATTTGATCACATAATGGTGTCGTCTGCCTCGCGAAGTTGGGAATAAACATTACTTGAAAAGGATCTTACTAAACGGAATGACTTTTGATCAAATTAACTAATTAATCTGAGTTATGATATCATCACCATGAGAAATCACATGAAATCCAAACAGTCGAGTGAGGAAAGACAGCTGTTCATCATTGCATCACAACTGCAGGTAAGCGCAGCTGGACCCGCGTGATCAAAGATGTTAACTTATCTAATAGCAAAATGATTTTGAGACACACTTATTTTAAGTTTCGTTGGGGGAGACCGGTTTAAGAACAGAAAATGCAAAGTGCTGTTAGAAACACCGTTATCTTTGTGTCTCTGAAACGTCTGTCAGCGCGGCATCTTTTCTCACTCGAGCATATAAAGTGCTGGCATCCGGCGACGCCCCTGCATGTAACGTTAGATATTATTGTTTTCTCAACATAAACGTGAAACAATATAAAGATCAATCATTTGCTGACTCGTGTGTATAGGTGTACGTTCTGTACGATATCTGACGCAATCTGCTTTATTAGGGTTTTTTTCTGCTCGCGCTGCTTGAGCATGCTTTTAATAATGCTTTTTTATATATATATTTTGTTTACTCATAGGCCTACTGTTTAATGTTTTCAACTAAAAGAAAACTTTAATTACTATTGTAAGCTTGTTGTGTATTGCCTAATTGTAAGCTTGTCCAGAAATGGTGACAAAAACGTAAAAAAAAATTAAAATAACGTCTTTTTTGTTAAACATAATTTAAATAAACGAATATTCGAATATTTGATTTTTATGAGCCCGAATATTCGAATGCAATATTTTAGAAAATGCCCATCCCTAATATATATATATATATATATAACACTACAAAAATATATGGGTATGGTTTTACAGCTAAATTCAGCATATTGACGCAAATGATAACTGCAAATCCAGTTATTTCCAGTTGTTTCTGTGAATTGCAGCGATCCATTTGCTCCTCTTTCTATAGCAGTCTGTAAAAATATACCTCCAATTTTTTGTCAAATCTAGTTGTACAGTCAATCGCAAAGCTCTTTCCCACTTTATATGTGTTGTGTTTGTTTTTTGCGGCATTCACGCTGAAAACATATACAGCCGCTCAGTCTTTTTGCCACTCACTAAAAGTAATTGCAGGCATGAGCGGACGGTGACGTCACGCGCATTCCCTCTATTCATAAAGCATTTTAGCACTAAAAGTTGCACCTAAGTCTGGGACAGCTTAAAAGAAGTCAAGAGGACTCCTAACACACTAAGACCTATTCACAAAGGATTGTAGTGCATACCACCGCCTCTTGCAGTCGTCTGGGGTCCGCGACAAGCGGGAATGCTACATTGATCTGCAAACAAATCGTCTCACGCTTAGTTTAGCTTGATATCCCAATGCCGAATTTCACTTTTATTAAGTTAAAATTATATTCTAGCACCAACTGGGCCAGCAGCAGTAACTGATCCAGGGTCCAGTTGGGCTTTAATTCCTATTTGGCGAGTTCATAATCCACCGTTTATCAACTATTACATTACTTCATGAGGAAAAACATTTCCTTGCTTTAAGTATATATTTAGGCTAATAGGATGTCAATCTAACCAAGCAAGTGTTAATGCAAGTGTCATTTTTCATTATTAGGCATGTGACGGTTTTCATTGAGATATTAGGCTACCTTAATTTAATTTAATTCACTACTTTTCTCTCTCTCTGCCTTTTTAGAATTACACCTCACTGGGGCCTGCACAAACATGTCATTATATATGCATCTCGATGACATTACTATTATTATTTTGCATAGGACACAGACAGACATATTTAGATGTCATAATTCCATGATTTGTTGCTGTGTTATGTTCCGCATGATGACCCTGTCATCTAAAAACCAATCATCGTGATCATTGCGAGGAAGCTCGTGCATGAGAATTGATGTCATTCATAGCAATGAAGACTCACTCTTAGTTTAGGAGTTGTCATTTTTCCTTACTAAGAGTAGGTCTGACAGGCATTGTGAATAACTTTTAAGATAAAACTCCTAGCTAAAATAATTAAGTGCAATTAAGGAGTACTCCTAGTGGTGAAATAAAATTATTTGTGAATACGGGTCCCTTTTCTTATAATAAATACATTTCGAGTCAAAACAATATTTCAGGCCCATTTTTTATTTATTTGGGAAGTAGCCATGTATACACAGGAAAATGTGAAGAAAGCTGATCATGTCACTTTGCCTTATGATCGATGTGCTACCAACAATCATGAAGATAATTAATTTGGTTGTTGTTTTGACAACCACAGGTAATAACCGTTTGGCTACCAGTAGTATCCTACCCTTATGCTTTTCAGTCATTTTTTTATTTTTCAAATTAAGCTGACAGCTCTTCAGCTCTTCAGCTCTTTAAGTGTACATCAGATGAGCTCTTCATGATCTTTGTAAAACCAGTAGAGGAATCTGGGAAGGAATCTTCCATCTAGGAAGCTCAGAGGACATTACATGGAACAAGCATGTGAATAATTTCTCTCAAAACATCATTCTTAAAACAGAAAATAGCCTCAATAAAAACTCACTGGGTTCACTGACATTACCTGTATGTGGCTTTCTTAGGTGGCTTGGCCTGGTGTCCAGTTTGCTCAGGCCTGATAACCTTCCTGCCTGCTGGATGAGAACAGTGTTCCTGGACCTCCTCTCACGGGTGTCTGGATTGGAACTACTTTCCTCACTCAATTCTGGAGCTTGTTCAATCTCACTGGCCTCTGACAGGTCAGCGTTAGCGTTTGCATTAGGATAAGTGTTTGGGGTCAGCTCTTTCACTGTTTGCAGCGTTACTGCTTCCGTATGGGCGGTTGTGCTCTCGCACTGTGTGTTGGCTGTGTGGCTGGTATCTGGCAGTAAGGGCTTTTCTGAGGTGGCCTGGGCTGGGGTGATGGACACCTGCGAGGTAGAAACAGCTTGGCAAAAGTTTTCAGGTGGAGCAGCTGGACTGGGTGCCGGCAAAGCGACTCCACTTCCGAGACAGAGTCTTCGATGGCGTGTGAACAAAATCTGATGGCGTAATTGCTGTGGTGCGGTCTTCTGAGATCATGGGCGACTGTAGAGAACTCTCAGCCAATTCTCCAGGCCAGGAGCCTGGGGTTCCAGTCTTAGGAGGATCTTCTGTACTATCCTGACCTTTACCCTGGTCCAGAACATTGGTAGAGATCTTGGAAAATCGTTGGTGAGCTGAGAAGGACTTAGGCAGCATCTTCTTATGCTTAGAAGACCTCTTGCTGCTCACCTCATCGAGGAACCCTGAATCATCTCCCTCATTCGTCCGTGAGCTGATGCAGTTAATGAACACACTGCGGTTGGCCGTCGTTTTCTCAAGGTTTTCCGTCTGAGACCGGGAGATCTTCTTCTTGTGTCCGCGAATCCGAACGAATGCCGTGTCTTTGAGATGCAACTCTCTCGAAAGATGGCTTCAGACCCCTGGCTGCTATTGTCCAGGCTGAGCTGGGTGGGGTCGCTGTGTCTTTTGCTGTGGAAGCTGAGTGACGGAGTACGGAAGAGGCTGCGCCGTTTGCCTGTGCTGCTGGAGCTGGAGTTCGTGCTGGAGGGAGAGGAAGTGTGGACGCCATTGCTGACACCACCAGAGGAGGGCGAGGACGGGAGCGAGTCCTGTCTCTTTCCCACACTACGTCTGAAGATGGGAAGCCTGGAGACCAGGGTGGAGCGACGGGACCCTGATTCGCCCATGTAGATCGAGCTCCAAATCAGACACTCTGCAGACAAGAAAAAAAGACAATCAGCATTAGCATGATGGCCTGAATAAACAAACATAATCAGGAATCAGGAAAATACCACCAGCTAAATAATTTACGTAATTTTGGATTCTTTGCAGGCAGCCACTAAAGTGTGTCGAACGTCGTCTTGTGGTACCATCTCAAAGAGGCAGTACCACAATGGTAAAGGTCATGGTAAAGGTCTCTTCTGGACCTTTACCATGACTGTTCTCTGCTGGTGGAATGATCTGCCTAACTGTACGTTCACACCGCCACCGACTCTGAGCTTCCAAAGCGGCCGGAGGTCATTACTTTTCAATGGAAGCTGGCTTTTCTTAGCTGCAAGGGGCGTCAAAATCGTTGCGTTTTGCGCGTTTGAGCGTCAATCAGAAAGTTGAAGGAAGCTCAACTTTATGGTAATGAGCTGTGACAGCGGTTCAGCGGTAAGCTGCAGCAAAACGCCAGCAACCAATTCGGAATATGAGACGTCCTTCACGCTGGCTGATTCCAGAGAAACATGAATGTAAACTTTCGTTCCTACCAAAACATTAACTCAGAGAAAATGGAAGAGAAGCTAATCATCACCGCTGCTGCGTTTCCTACTGGTTTCGTATTATTTATGACATGACGTTGTTTGGTTCTAGGGACCGCATGAGCGCAACTTTTTTTGAAATATTTACAAACACTCGTTTTAAAGCGGGAATGCAAATTAATTTGCTCACGGTGACACCAATTTGACTGCAATAATAATAATAATAATAGCCAACTGCCCGACCAAATGTGACCAAAACGGTTCTGCGTAAAACGCTAAACGGTAAAATGCTGTCATTAAAAAAGGTTTCTTCAATGTATTGCTTGTTTTTTCTGTTTATTACATTTTATGTTGTGACACTTCTATTCTCCCTGCAACGTCAGAGCGTTCAAAGCATCCAAAGTGTCAACAAGCTTCCCTGTACTTTTTGACAAGCGTCCTTGACAGGGCAGGCAGAGCTTCTTTGACGCTCAAGTCGGCGCGGTGTGAACATACAGTAACTCAACCAGAGCTTCTGAGTCAGTAACAACTTTCAAGAAACATCTGAAGACGTATCTTTTCGGCAGCACTTGATTCAGTAGTACTAACACTTTCTCTTCTATTCTATTCTATTAATTAAAAAAACTGCACTAAATTAAACTGAGAGGGGTTATAGCACTTATGTATTGTTGTCCTACTGTTAGTTTAACTGCTTCCATTGTTCTCATTTGGATAAAAGTGTCTGCTAAATGAATAAATGTAAATGTAAAGTAGGCAATATGTTTTATTTGACAAGAATTTAGTTTTTTTAGAAATAGAAACTAGTTCTTGATGAACTAATCAATTTGTTCATAGATTGATGAACATGCTCAGGCAAAGTTGGCAAAGGGCATGATCTCTAGTACTGCTGAGAATAACCAAATATATGTCAAAGCAGAATTTTGTCTTAACAGCAAATAAGTGTATATCAGTCGCCCTGCATTGAAAGAGATCAGCTCAGCCATTTTTAAAATCTACTGTATATCAAATGAATACTAATGTAAATCAAAACACACCCCAGGTTCACTTGATTTTGACTTTTGCACAATTCCAGATAACTTCAAATCTAATATTTGAAATGTCTAAAACAAAAAGGAAAAAAAGAAAAGTGAGAAAACAATGTTGTTAATCACTGTTCTTGTATTTTAGGGGAAAAGTAAAATATTAGGCTACAACTAGGCTAACCTAAAATGGGTTCCAAAAACAAAAGCAGGCACAGACCCATCATGAAAAATAGGTCAGCATCCATGTATAAGGTCAGCCACCAGTGTCAATTTGTGTTTCTCATAAGTGGAAATAAATCTGAATTAAAATAATGTATCAGTTCATTGGTTCATTTTACAAAAAATGGCTGGTAAAACTCCCAGCTAATATTTAGGATGATTCTGATGTAATTGAATCAATATCACCTTGCTATCTGGGTCTGCATTCACAGTATCTGGTAGGCAAAAAATTCTCACCTGACACAAAGATTTAGATTCACAAGGGAAAAATCCAGAAGAGCTGCATTACTGTTTGCTGAGCACAATTAATTTCAGCACATTAAGCACAGTGCACTGACCCACTGCCAGTATTGTCTTATACTGACAATCACAGTAAAGATAAAGTGAAGGTGTTCCCTCTGAGCAAATTTACAAAACATGTAGGCCTACACACCCCATAATACAGTAGTGACAGTAGGAGATACACCCTTAACAGCATAAGCTTGATTGACATGATGTGTTTTAATGGGCAATGACAATGACAAGAGATAACTTAATAATCATGACAATGGCAATGTAATTTAAACAGACCAATTCAGTGAAATGAATTATGTAATAAAAAATAATAATAATGAGACAAAATCTATAAAAATCAAGGCTGCATGAAGACAGGTGCATAACGTTTTTGCCATTTAGAAGCGTTATCACTAGCAAAAATAAAAGAAGTAACATTAGTTTAACTGAAATAAAATCTGAGAAACAATGCATAACAAGCAAGAATGTCCATGAAGTGCGATGCTCAGTGAATCGAAGCAAAAAGGGCCCATAACCTACAACAAGCTGATTGCGAGCAGACTCTGACAGCATTTCAGCGCGTCCATCATATTTGGGAATCTTAGCACTTCTATGGAGTCTAAAAATGCTTTCTATTTAGGTAACTACGCTTTCAGATTCAGCAATTGCGAATTACAGACCTATTATTATTATAAATATCATCCTCACTGATGGACACGGCGTCAGGAAACACTGAATAACCAATAAAACAGCGACATTCAGCAGCCGCCTGCAGCAGCAAAAGCTCTGACCGCAGTACAGCCCCGCACACAAACATTAAGTTACCTTGAATCCTCCGTTTACAACCCTCAGATATTCCGTTCGCTGTCAGTTTGAGCGTAAAGCCTAAATGCTCGTGGCATCACATCCGGCGAGTTTAAAGTCAAAGCAAGCGCTAAATTCTCCTGTCAGAATCCTGGCTCGCTCGCGCTAAATCCACCTCAAGTGACGTGGAATGCTGCTTCCGCGTTTTCGTCTCTGCGCGTGACGCAAGATACCTGCGTGAGCGTCATTCAAAGACGGCACACAGGTGCAGTGGCCCTGCTGGGATAGTACTTACAATAAAATACAACAAAAGAAGTGTGTTATAAAAATGATGCATCGGTGCTATCCTACAAAATGTTTTTTACAAAGGTTTATTTCGGACAAGTTTGATGTAAATTGCTCCTTCTGTGGTAGCCTGAAAGACTTGTTTCTGTTTTTGGGATTGTGAGTTTACTAAGAATCAATGGAAAAACAATTAATTTTTCTGTCGTAGCCTATAATTCCTGAAATCTCGTTGAAATATGAAAATATTATTCTTGGTTATACACCTTGATGAGGATTCTGATGGGTTTTTATTTATTTATTTAATCAACCTCATTTTGATCTTGGCAAAATATTTTCTGATTGTAAATTACATTTGGTAAACCGTTTTTCAGCCTTTTTCTTGACGACTTTTTTCTTCAGAATTTCTCGGCTATGTGTAGCAATGTATCTGATTCCTTACAAGAAAGCTGTGAATCTTTAAAAAGGTAGCATACATAATGTTCTTGCACCCTAGCATAATATATATTCTGTATATTTCTGTTCAATAATAAAAAAATAAATTAAAAAAACTGGGATAGGGAACGAATTACATTATCATCAGTTATGTAATTTTCATGTATTTTTCAAAAAAAACTATTTATAAATAACTTTACACAATTTTGTTGAATTTTGTGATGGCTAAATGTTATAGATTGATACTGGATCCTTTTCCTCTTTATATATATATTTTTTTCTTATTTTATTTAATTTGTATTTTATTGTAGGCCTATGCTACTTTATTGATTGCATAAATTACGTCGCGTGAATTTTATTATAATAATGAATCGGTAAAACTATAGTAGCCTACTGCTTACATATATCTTTTTAATAGCCTATAATTAATATGGTCCACTAAATAGCTTAGGCTACTTACACGGGCAAGATATAGGCCTACAGTAACATTCGTTGGCTGTTCGAATCCGGAAATACAAAAGTGCAAGAGTTAAATCCTAAATCCCTTTTACAGTCTATGGTGAAATCACGCCCAGTTTTTATCACGCCCAACGTAGACTAGCCTACAACAACAAATTATGTTCATCCTTTCATACCCAACGTCACTGAGCTTAAATTCTCTTAAAGACGTAATTCTTTTGAATTCCACGCGGTGTCCCTGTTGCCACAAAATTGAGCTTCTCAGAAAAGTGAACAAGTTATGTTTTAGAAGCAGCTAATGTTTTTCAATTGTGACTTCACTGGCTATTTATTTATAACAGCCTTAAAGGAATACTTCAGCCAAAAATGAAAGGTCACTCATAATTTGTTAGGCAGAATGACGAGCTTAGTCACTTTGTGGGAAATACATTTGAATTTAATTCTTAAAAAGGAACTAATCATAGTTCTGAGAAGCTACGTAATCCTACAATGTGTAAGTGTGTAGAGTTCAAAGGCTTATGCATCTAGGAAAGGATATTTATTTAAATATAGTCTGGAAGATCCATACGATCCATTTAAATAAATATGGTAGCATCATGAAATGCTATGAATATATCTCTCAAAATATTGAATATATTTCTGAATTTATGATGGTTTCATCATCAGTCTGCGTCACTGCCTGTCACTCACTAGCACTAATAAACCCCATCTGAATCAAGACACCTTCTGCGTGTCTGACTCTGAGGGCTGATTCATTAAATTACACAGTTATGTGCATAATAACAAGCTCTTTCCACTCTGTGTCCATTCATCATCACATAAAAGAAATCCAATAACATTCTTGTTTTGTATTTAATGCATTTCTGATGATGTATTATGGGGTGTATCGTTCAGGAAATGGAAGTGGGTTGCTATATCTCAGAAACAATAAAACCTGCATTTTGTCAGTTATTTTTAAGTCACTACACGATTGATGTATAATTAAGAATTTTGTATAAAATATTATAACATACGAAAGTACGAAAAAAAAATAGTTTTCGACTTAAATCTCTAAAGTTTTTGACTTTAATCTCGCAATTTTTTACTTTAAATCTCAAAATGCTCGATTTTATTTGAATTTTTACAAATTTTTACCGATTTTTATATTTTTTAAAGTTGCGCTTCAGGGCTTCCGTACAGGGCTTCCGTAATAACCAAAGACTGCAAAAATATATATGACGTGACGTCATCCGTAGGTTTCTGAAGAGCATTTTTGAAGCCTAAAGTGGGCAGGGCCGAGCCGCTGCCATCTTTCGCACGCGTCACCTCTCGTCACTACCGATAAAATTAAATAGGCAAAGAGGCGGGTCGTGGGTAGAGCTCGAGGGGCTAATGCTATATGCTACTGGCCTCGTGCTAAAGTGACAGCTGATTGAAGAATTAAAGCCAATAGTTAAAGTTCATGTTTTTGCCCTTCAAAATATTATAATAGTCAAAAGACATAACATAACACAGATCACACACATTTCTCACAATATGCTGCTAGTTCAGGCACATATTTATTTTCCTGTTGGTTCTTTGCAATGTTAAAAAAAATATATTGTACGTTAATTCTTTACATACTTACAATTTAATTATGCATTGATATATATAGAAAGTTTAAACAAATTTGTAAAAAAAGTTGTTTTTTTTTATTCTTACTTACAAGACCTTTTTATTAAAATTCTTATAATGACATTCTATATAGATCAGTGGTTTTCAACAGCATAGCCTACAAACATCATATGCATTGATATATACAGAAAGTTTAAACAAATTTTGAAAAAAGTTTTTTTTTTTAAATAAAATTTCTACCTACAATACCTTTAACCAGGAGAAGCCCCTGGGGTTAGAACCTATTTGCAAGGGAGATCTGTCTAGTCCTAGGTGTGAAAACAGCCTAACTTGATGACGAACGAACCAACTTTGGATACCTTTACTCCCTGTATGATGTGTAGGAGTGGTTGTCTACACTGATCTATATAATGACATTCTATATAGATCAGTGGTTTTCAGACAACATAGCCTCCAAACATCATAAACAAAACAATGGCCAACACAAACTGTTCAGGAAAATGCACTAACACATGATTTCAACTTTTATTATGTATAGAGAGATAATATAACAGTTGCCAGATAGCATAGCTTGAGCAGGTAGCATGGATGTTATTGTGACTTAACGGTTACCTTCAAAATTATGCAAATAATGAGAGATGTAATTGCTGTGGCCAGTCGAATGAACATCATCGACTGTAATATTCGGCAAATGTCCAAGACATCTGAAGAAACATACATCCTCTACGTCATCCATCTGGCAACCAGAAACTAGACACCCCCTATCGGTTTCGCAGCCGGAAGTAGCATATGCTGAACGTGCACATACATAGTCTATTCACTTCCATGTTTGTTTCAAGAGAGAGACGGTGAGGTTGCCACTTGGAAATAACATTTTACTTTTTGAAATTGCACATGTAGAACGTTCGTCAACCAATCAGAATCAAGCCCCATGTAGTATAATGTTCTCTATTGTTCTGAAAGTGTAGTTTTCAGAATTGGCTAATCTCCTCTTCCTAATGGACCTCATCCTCATAATCACCATCTTCTCTAGAAGCCTTTTCTTTTCTGCCTTTCATTTCTTGTTTTTGGTCTTCTCTGAGATGCTAAACATTTCCATTATCATCCGTTTCGATGTCTGACATTAATGGGCTCTCGCTGGCTTTTCTCCTTAAGATTTTATAGGCATTAAATTACCTTTTTTAAAAAAGCCTTTTACCTTTGATTTTATTTCTGCACTTTCTTTCCTTATGGTATGAATAAGCTTTAAAATGTCATGGTGATGTCTACACAAAGAGGCAGTTGCTATGAGACAGGCGGTACTGCAGAGCTTTAAAAGTGTGCCGTGCGGAATAATGCTGAGTTTAAAGTGACCACTGAAGTTAGCCCCCAATGGTGTTTGGGTGAAGGAACAAAGTAAGTGTAATCCTTCACCTCATGCGCTCTTTGATGGACTTGAATAAACTGTTTTTTAAAAAGTCCAGTTAAAGTGGCAGGCAGTGTAACCATAAATCTTTATGGCTAGTCCACCTCCTCAGATGAACAAGGGCTTGAATTTGTGATCACCTTGAAATTTCCATCAGATATTGAGACAAAGAGTGATATTTATTTTCCCATTTTATCAGGCTCCAAACAAGAAAAACAACAGAAAAATGAAAAGAAAATGTGTGATGTTGACACCTTAACACTTTACTCAAGTGTTTAATTAAAGGGCACAGATTAAGGCCCTTTAACAAGATGTAATATAAATGTCTGTGAAGTTTCATTTCAAAATACTTCACAGATCATTTATTCGTGAAATGTAGTAAACGCCTATTTTTGAGTGTAAGGGAAAAAATGCTGTTTTCGATGCATCTTTAAATACAAATAAGCGCTTTCCAGAAGAGGAGGAGCCTTTACAGCCGAAGTGATGACGTCACTTTGTAGGACAACTCGGAAGTTAGGAGAAGCACCTGGCTGCAGCCTGCAGATTTTTATCCACACAATCCAGTATTATGTTTCCCTATTAACTTTTTCCGTTCGATTTGTACACGGGCTTTGGTAAAACCGTAAAACAGAATAAATGTTGAATAAATACAGCTGCACATATAAGTTTTGGATATGCGATGTATTTAGGATTGCGCAAAAATAAGAAATGTCTTCCTTTTAATTCACATGTGTGAAATTAAATTCAATGAAGATTCTGTTTCAATTCTACGAATAAGAATCATAAAAATACATAATGGTGGGTCCGTGTACTTTGCTGCCAACGGATTTTGGTTTTGAAAGGAAAAAACTTAAACCGAAAAACGGCCCGTTTCTCAATTACCATTAGTAAATAGGAAAACAAAAAACAACTCATTTTTCGTTTTGTTATTAAAAAACGGAAAACAATCTCGTTATCCGATTGTCCTTGATCTGTTTATAGATGGAAACTCAGAAATCAAAATTGGTCCGTTGCTGCCAACGGATTTTTGTTTTAAAAAAGGAAAAAAACAAAAACGAAAAACCATTAGTAGCCTAAATAGGAAAACAAAAAACGGAAACAACCCATTTTTCGATTTTCGTTCTGATATTAAAAAACGGAAAACGAAAAATAATCTCGTTATCCGATTGTTCTTGATCTGTTTATAGATGAAATTCAGAAATCAAAATACGACCCATAAATCGTTATTCTTTGCTCCGTCCGTATGGTCAAAACAAAAGCGTCAGGTAAATGATGTATAGAGAGCCTAAGTCCCTCCCCTTCCGGTCGACCACCATGGGACCTTATTTCGGAAAAATATTGAATGGTAGTCAATGGCGAGAAGATAACAAATATTTTGATTTAGTTTAAATTGATCCCTGAATTACACATATGATGTTTGTCAATTTAAAAGATACATTTTAAAGTCAAGAAAGTTCGCAGTTTGATGTAAAACTGTTGAGATATAAGACTGTGAAAATCCGTAATTACAAAGACTACAAACCCCAAAGGCGCACATTTTCTCTCAATGAATGAAGCGAACTTTACTGAGGCTATGTCATTGTTTCTATAGTCTTCTGTTATAATCGTAACGTTACCGTCATGAGTGTGTTGTTCCAGACTGCACACACACACAGCAGCTGGCGCCCGCACTAGGACACGCGAAAGAGGGGACGCCATGGATGGATGGATGGATGGATGGATGGATATTTTTATTTAATTTTTAAAAAATATATATATATTTTTTGCCTCCAGTCCTCCGGCCTCCAGTCCTCCGGCCTCCAGTCCTCCAGACCTCCGGCCTCCAGACCTCCGGCCTCCAGACCTCCGAAACAAAATATCTTACTTCCGTCCGTCCGTCCTTCCGTCACATTAAAAGATCATAAAAAGAAGACCTAAAAAGAAGACTAAAGTCATAATGTGTTGGTTATAAGGCTACACAGAGATCCTGCTTGAGCAGGAACCATCAGAACATTTCCCTCCGCAGGAACAGCTGGAGAAAACTGCAGAGATACCTGGAACAAGGACCAACACGCTGTAGGACACACACACACCAACATTCCCAAATTGAAAAATAGCCACATCATACAGTACATGGTTCTGGAAACACATATCAGTGTCAAACGGCACATTAGCAGCAACTAAATTCTCACCGGAAGAACGCTGTAGACCAGAATCTGCACTGCTGGAGCCATATTGACGCTGACAGACAACTGGAACGGACAAACTGGGAAACATCAGAACAAAATAAAGAACTGACCAACCACAAGACAAGAAAATAAAGCATCACTCAGTTGCCACAGGACTCAACTTTCAGTCCCATAACTGCAACGCTGTAGGTCTGCAGTGTGTTTAGTCACATCAGACTTGGGCAAAACTAAACCAGAAACAAAGCGCTTTAGGTTAAGGCCTCAGATCGGTCATTGAACTGCACATACAGAACAACTTACCGTATTTTTTCACCTCAAAAACTTAGGAGACTTCTCGGTCAGCAATAAAAGCCTTTAGTGTGTACATCCCCATCTGAGCCTCTGGGTTTAACTGAGAAAGCTCCAATATCAGCTCCGATTGAGGAAACATTTGTCCACTGACCAATCCGTTTATTATCTTTGTCCTATTAAAACAAATTAACAGCTCAGAGAAAATCTGCAAAGAAAGAAATTTTCCGCAAAGATTTTCCCCATAGACTTTTGGAAAATCGCAAAAAACAAGATCTCTGTTTAACAAAGCGTTGTGACCCTTACACGTTTTGTCTAGCAAGATAATCTTTACAAGTTAATCCAAAATTTATACACTTTTAAGCCTATATAAAGATTTTAAAAAGCGCAATCAGACTCAATAAAGTTTAAAAAAACCCAAGCAGGTTATAACCGTGTGTTCTATGTCATAGATCAAAACGTGAAAATATTTAGAGGCTCTGTTCACCACAGACCTTATTTCAGGCGATTTAGCAAAAACCCATTCAAAAATCCCATAGGCTTTATAGAGCGAGGGAACCGTAATGCTAAAATGCTAGCTCACTTCCGCGTTTTGGCCTACAGAGTGACGTCATAACTTCGGCACTCTATAGGGCTTTAGAATTAAAAACAAACTAAATTAACTTAAAATCATACATACCCCAGGAGATTTGCAGGACTGAACTACACATCTTCACTCACCTTATGAGAATATGCAGCCCCTTAGGAAACAAACTGAAAACATACAAAAGCAATTCAGTCTCCCGTTAACCAAGAAAACTCTTTAAAATATGGAAACTTACCTGGCAGCTATCGCAAGGGCCAGTGCACACCAGAGAGAAAACCAGAGGATGTATTCAACTCTCCTGCCAGCCACAAACATGCTAATGTACACATCTCAATCAAACCCAACACTATTACCATTACTCACCACCTTGAGTTTACAATGAGCAGGACCCACTGTGACACATACCTGGCAAAACAAACCACTCACATTTTTATACTCCGTGACACCAGCCCCCAAAAGTGATTAACCTGTCCTGAGTTTTTTTTTTTAAATCTCACACAACAATATAACGATGTCTTTATAGGCTACACTAGAATAATAATGTTTCATAAATCTAGATATAGAATAAAGAGGGTTATCTAACGTTAGCCTATCCTATACATAGTTCCCACAGGCGAATTAATGTCACGTGACCTCCCCGGAGACGCCATCTTTGAGGGCAAAACCGCTGTGTTTACCATAGGTTTTTACAAAGTTTTATCAGAGAGAATGTCGTTTTACAAACAAATATTTATTTCTGTTTATATTATTATGCAAATCATGAAAAGACAAAGTGAAATATATTATAAAGAGTCTATTAAAAAAAAGACAGAGAGAGGTACAATGCGAAAATTTCATTCATAAATGGTGTGGATCCGTATGCAGTAACGAAGGAAGCACTGAGCAATGATTATGCAGCTTTGCCTCAGATACAGTATTTTCAGTGTGTACCATTATCTGGTATTGGTGAGGAGTTTTTACACATTGTGAGCAATTCCGAGTCTGGAAATCACTGGAGGCGTACGATCAGATTGACGTGGGGTTGGTTCGGTGACGTTTGCTCAAGTGCAATCAATGGAAAAGTAACTTATAATAGCGAAGAGGCATGATGCTAATCTGCCTAATAAAAAGCCATAGCCTGCACAACTTAATTCATGTTCCCCTTAAAACAGTCACCGGTGCTTTCTGTGATATGCATGTACTTGCGGGCGTCATGGTTCTGGTGCATGAATATAAAAATAAATAACTTCGCGTGCAATTTAATTAATGTAATGCGGAACTACATTATTTATCTGAAACTCCGGCACGATTTTATCATCCATTGACCCAGCAGGGGATGACCATTTTCACTATATAGCACGAAACTCATTTCACTTTGTTCAACTCGTATTGTTTCTTCTAATGTTTTGCACTGCAGCAATGGCGCCGGGTCGGCAAATGCCCGTATGTCGTGACGTCATGTGGGAACTATGTATAGCCTACATGTGATCATCACAAAGCTGCTAAATGTGTATCTATATGTAAACATTTTCACATTTTTGTTTAACTTTAGTTTGTCACTGCTTTGTTTGTCTTTTCATGTTTTTTTTATTTTTGTATTTAGTTTATTCAATGTAGGAAATAGTATTTCACATGACTTTGATTTTACTTTATTGACACTGTCATTTCCGGATGGTATTCATCATTAAAAATAAACAAGTTCCACCTTTTAAACTTCTCCTCAACGTGCATGCAGTGTAAATAAAGCAGTTGCATCAATGAAATAATATTAAACGGCCACGCCCCCGTGCTAATGGTACCGCCCACGGCGCAAATTACAAGACGAAAATTAAAAAATCATTTAGATTTCATTTATCCAAATGTTTGTTTCTGAAGTCACAATTTAGCGCAAGTAAAATTGAAAAACAGGAGAAAAAGTAACTATGTAACTGGAAAAACAAGAAAAATGAATGTCTGGTTTCCATTTTTCATTTGCATTTTATGGTCTGAAAATTGAATTGTGAACGTTACACGGACCTTAGGCTACCTTATTTTACTTTATACATAATACAAACGCAAACACTAAAAGCCAAGTAGGCCTATAATTAAAACACATGGCTCTACACTTATATTTTTGAAGGAGCACTTGTAGATGCATTTTACACAGCACTTACAATTTGCATAAATAATCGTATGATACTAATGTATCAAATATCAAATTTGGAATACAGAAATATGAAATATTGGACGTAATAGTCATTAACTACATGTACTTACAATATCAATTAAGTAAGGAGTTAGTTGCATGTATCTATGCATGATTGACTATAGAAACTACATGTACAATTAAGTGTTACCAAAATGTACAGTTTTATCTTAAACATTTCTACTGGACTCCTGCATTACTGTACCTTCGTATTAAATGAAAAAAAATCATTAATGGGAGAATACTGATTTACTTTATGTTGTAGAGTAAAACTTCAAAGTATCTTGAGCTTGTGTTAACCACAGACCTTATTTCAACCACATTTTAAAAAACAACTGACGTCGGGATGATGGAACAGGAAGCGCTTAGAATGCTAACTTGTGTCCGTGTTTTGGCCTACCCTACAGATTTACATCATACAAACCTGCACCAGCTCTATTGGATGGTTGTGGTGCTGCGTTGTGATGTGTGACAGGTTATCCCAGTTCCCACCCTCATGCCAGAAGAGGAGATATGTTGTTGGAAGAGGGAGGGAAATTATTTTGATTAAAGATTATGCATATTTAAAGCTACACTGTGTAACTCTTTTAGTTTATTCTTAGCTAAACACTTAGTTCTTTCAAAAATATATGTGCTCATTAATGTATATTTACTTCGTTCAAGTAATAAAGTATTCTCGTGAGTGTAAAATATGCCATTGAAAATACATACGGGTAAGGGGTTCTAATGTCGGTCGTCATGTTGCCCCTCCATCTTGAATGTACATTAGCCAAAGAGGGACATACCCGTTAATTCAAGCTTCGCCTTTCGCGTTTACGTTCAGTTAAACACTCATGGAAGAGGTTGAACTGGAAGCCACGGTAATCTTGAACTACATTGGCCACCGTGAGGAGTTAAAACGAAATCGGAATTGAGAGGAACAGAAACTAATATTCACTGTATGGTCATATACCTTTTCACCACTAGATGGGGGTAAAAATCACACAGTGTAGCTTTAAAAAAAGAAAACAATGATGTGCACAGATAAATAATTAATAATGAATACTGCAATTTTCCATAAAATATAAAAATGCAACTTTAATAGCCTATTTTTTGTACATGAGAGCTGTTGAGTATAAATATTTCAACAAAATATTTGATTTGCAAATGTGAATATGTACATTTATTAACATGATAATATACAGTATGTACAAAACATAGGCTATACCTATTATTTATGTAATTGATCTGTCATCCCAGAGACATATTCATCTTGATGTTTGGTTTCTATAAAGAAAACATTTTGACTTTCTTTTTGTTTTCTTAGAATTTTCTTCATAAGGAATTCAACCCTTCTCTCCTCCTGCTGCTGGAAAAAGAAGCTGCTACTTTCCTCCGAAGGCGTACGAGCGTAAACCTCCAGCGGCAGCAGGGTGTAGCTGAACAGATAGAGGAACACCAGCGCCATCACTACACTTGGGTTCAGCTTACTGGATTGGGCCTCACACACGTTTGGATCAGAGTGAATGAGGGCTGCGTAGAGTCTGTTGAAGTTGACAGATTCTACCAGACAGTTTGAGATAAAGAGCTGACAAAGGTCCACCTTTGTTTCAACCTGAGATGATTAGAAATAAAGGGAAGAGAGAGAGAGAAGGGTTATTGTTTTTCACAATAGTGAACAGTGACTATTCACTTTCTTTATTGAGTATTTTCATTGTTGGAGACGTGTAGGCCTACAAGCTTCAAGCTTCGCCTTTCGCCGTTAATTCAAGCTTGCCGTTAATTCAGAGCTCGCCTTTCGCGTTTACGTTAGAGTTTAACACTCATGGACGAGGTTGAACTGGAAGCCATGTTAATCTTGGACTACATTGGCCACCGTAGGAGTTAAAACGAAATCCGGAATTGGAGAGGAACAGAAACTAATATTCACTGGATGGTCATATACCTTTTCACCACTAGATTGGGGTAAAAATCACACAGTGTAGCTTTAAGGAGAAACTGGTGGAGTGGATTACCTTGAAGTTGACGTTGATGCTGATGTTGGTGGATGGCATGTTTGAAATCCAAGGACCACCAGATTTCACCAAGTGATACAAGAAATGGTCCAGAACTATCAAAAAGATTGTCATTAACAGATACAGAGTGATCCCCAGGGCAGGAACCAGACATTTGAAAAGTTCCCTTTTAGTTATTCTGAAACTAGTGGAGTTTACTCCATTTCACATCCTTCCGCTTCAACCGCGATCCCTTTCTCGACTGCTTTCCTTCTAAGCCCACCTGTGATATACGTGTTGTCAAATCTTACAGACGTCAAATAAGAGCGAAGGTACATGACAGACTCTGTCAACAAATACAGAACAAAAACAGCTGCAAAGATTCTGCTGAATAGCAGCTTCAGATCCTGCACTTGACTTTTGAACTTCAGAAAAATCCTCCTGCACCCGCTGACTCAGAGAAATGCAACCGTCCCTTTACTTCCGACACATTAATATTTGTGGTGTGATCGAAATCACGTAGCGTTAAACTGCTTTCCTCTTGCTCAGCGCTTCTGACTAAATCGTTCTTGATGGCGTTGATGAGCTCTGAGCTGCTTAAAATACTTTGAGAGAGTTTTCTGACGCACATTTCACAACATGTGTTAAAGTTGCAATGTTGGCAGCCATGTTGGGGAAAACGTAGAGCACCACAATCATCACAGATGCGGACAAGAGCAGTTTGCGGCCCTGTCGAGTAAACAGTGTCGGGAAGATTAGAGTGAAGGCACATCGGAACGGATGGATAAGAGATGACAGGATAAACACAGCTGTGGCATAGATACCAACTGCAACAAATGCCATCTGGATGTCATATTTCAAAGGTCTGTGAGCCAGTGAAAGAGTAGTGAGGCAGTCACAACAGCCATTAAGAGACAGAGAACCAGGTAGAGCGAGCAGATGACCTGAACTCTAGGAGTTGGAGAAGAGTAGCACAACCAGAGCATCTCCATAACCCTCCTCACAGAGGCTCTAACACACACAAACACATAAAAAATTAGACAAAGGGAAAATATTTGTCTCAACTGAGTCAGTATAGCCTGAAGGTGCTGTAAACAATTTCGATGGAATAGTATGCAGAAAGAATACTAATTTTGGGGGGAAATTTCTGGTAACACTTTACAATACGGTGCACTAATAATCATTAATTCATGCTTAACTAATGCACAGATAATACTGAATTAATGTAACTAATCATTATTTAAACTATTCATTAACGATTACCACATTAGGAACTAATTAAGAGTCTGTTGGGTTAGTGTGTTAGTTTATACATGAATTGTTATTAATTAAATATATAATTGTAGATTAATTTCATAATAACTCATTTTTTAACTGATAGTGTTAATCAATTTGTTAATTACCAGAATGAGCCAAAGCCTTGTATTTCAACTTCCAGAGTAATTACAGGTACACTGATATGCATTAAAGGGTTAGTTCACCAAAAATGAAAATTAAGTCATTAATTACTCACCCCCATGCTGTACCAACCCCGTAAGATCTTCGTTCATCTTCAGAACACAAATGAAGATATTTTTGATTAAATCTGAGAGCTGAATCACTCCTACATAGGCTGCCTACAAGGACTGGCTCTTGATGGCCCATAAAGTCATTAAAGAAAATGTTTAAATATGTCCATGTGCCTACAGTGGCTCAATTATAAGTTTATCAAGCGACGAGACTACTTTTTGTGCGAAAAAAAACCAACATAAATAACGACTTTATTCGACTATTCCATTACTTCCTTATGGGCCTTAGACGAGAGTGAAGAGATTTCCAGAACGCATGCGCGAGAACTGAGATGACGACGTTCTTCTTCTCGACTACTTCTTGTTACCGGCTGCTCACCGCTTAGGAGTATTACCGCCACCTACCGTATAAGATGATGTGCTGATATAGCTGGAAGCGCAAAACTTTCTGTTTACAAGCAGAGGAAGATGCTAGCGCTGTACATACGCTTTTCAATTACCGTATTTTCCGCACTATAAGGCGCACTTAAAAGCCTTTAATCTTCTCAAAAAACGACAGTGTGCCTTATAATCCGGAGCGCCTATATATGGATCATCATCTTATACGGTGAGGAGCGGTAACATCTCAGCTCTGACAGCCGGCATGCAGTGTCATGGAAAATTTCTTCTATCTCAGTTTCTCAAGCGCCCATAAGGAAGTAATGGAATAGTCGAATAAAGTCGTTATTTATGTTTTTTTGCACAAAAAGTAATCTCGTCGCTTGATAAACTTATAATTGAGCCACTGTAGGCACATGGAATATTTAAACATTTTCTTTTAATGACTTTATGGGCCGTCAAGAGCCAGTCCCTTCAGGCAGCGATCCAGCTCTCAGATTTAATAAAATATCTTCATTTGTGTTCCGAAGATGAACGAAGGTCTTACGGGGTTGGTACAGCATGGCGTGAGTAATTAATGACTTAATTTTTATTTTTGGGTGAACTAACCCTTTAATACATGATTAATTACTTCATTGTTAGTGCAAATTCATGTGTAAATTACTACAATTACTAAATGACTAGTTAATAATGATGTGCCTCAACAAGTAAAGTCATAACATCATGATACATTTGTTATGACAAAAAATTCAAAAATAAAGCCAAAAAAGTAGCAACTATGATAATTAATTTCACAGCATTACGTTACACGGTATTGTACTAAATTGCTATAGCAAAATCAACACCTACATGTATTTAACTAAATGTAGTGTAATAATACTAAATACACACTGTAATATAAAGTTTAACATGAAATATTGACATACCTGGAGGGGAACAAAGAGAGACGGTAGTTTTTTAAGGGCATCATTATTGTCAATTAAAAGGAGGCTTGAAGAAGATCATGGATTTCTCTAAACATTAAAAGGTCGGTCATCATGAAAGCAAAACTGGTCAGCTCATACTGAGCTTGGCACCAAATACAGCCATATATACTGTACACCCAATCCTATGACTCTGAGCTGGATGCTGAACACACATGTACACTGACTCATACAGTTGCTCAGATTCACATGAGACCCAAACACAGATCACACTGCAAAGCCGCTATCATCACATGACATGGAGAAAAAACTAAACTGCTCTTTTAATAAAACCTTAAAAGGAAGATATACAAAAACAACAGTTTAAAAGGGAAGTCTGTAAGTGCTGTGCTTGTTGGTTTCAAATGGTTTTCATGTAACTTGTATTAAAGATGTGTTCTTATATAGTGTTCTAAAAAAGGCTTTTTGGTGTGTCCCACGATCCCAATATATTTTTTTATATGTTCTGGCAATTTTCACACTTTCTTTTTATGGATTTGAATGTTAAGTCTGTCAAATGCTTGTTTTTGTCAACAACTCTACATCATTTTGTTGGATCTGAACTTTAATTAGGATTTATGGATGATGAACACAAGATTATAAACATTTAATATAGAAATGACACATAATTAATTACTTGAAATACTTTAACATAAATACAATAAAATTTACATGAACACATTTGACATTAATACAACAAACTTACAATCTAAAACAGATAATTATTTATTAAAAATGTTGAGATTTTCATTGAGAACATGTTGAATTTCAAACATGCTTCCTGTAAGTTTAAAACTACATATATAAATATGATAAATTTTAAAATATATTAAAATTTCCTGCCCCTAATTGGTGAAGTGGCATTAAGGCACAAGAGAGCAGTGCTGAGCAGGAAGTGAGGTTGTGATAGTGTTGATCCATCCACTGTGGGAATCCCTCAGTTAAGCAATTTTTCCACTTATTAGTCTTATATCTTTACACAGAATCTGGACTGAATGTGTATGCATGGATGCCCTTACAAAAGAAAAGTTTATTCAAGTGTACTATTGGTATACTTCTTAATTATATTAGTATACTTCTCTGTTTCTATTTCTCTTTAAATTGTGGGTTTATCTGTACTTCTTCATATTACTCTATCTTTTAAACTAAAAATAAGATTGTATATTTTTTATGTATTCACTTCTCAGAACTAAAGAATTTTACTTTATCTTCACAGAAATGTCTAAGTCTATATGACCTATACTTGTACTCGAATCTTTTAAGTCGAGATATACTTAAAAGTTTAATTAAGTATTCTAGGTGTACCTTGTTTAGTTGTTTACTCTTTTTTTGATTGAAGAGTAAATACCATCCATATATATATTATTTTCCACTATAAGTTTTACATACTGTCTTTTATTGAAAGAAAACAGAGTTCCTAATTCTGAGTATGTCAATTTTTGTGCAGTCTACTGGTAGTGAACCTAGGAATTTACTTTTGTTACTAACAAGTACAGTTGAAAGTATATTCAAATAGAAAATTTACCTAAATAGGGACATAGGCCTAGTACTATATTTAAAGTGCAAAAATAATATATAAATAGTAAACTATAAGTTTGATGTTAAGTTCACTTAAAGCTGCACTGTGTAACTCTTTTAGTTTATTCTTAGCTAAAAACACTAAGTGCTTTCAAAAATATATGTGCTCATTTAATGTATATTACTTCGTTCAGTAATAAAGTATTCTCGTGAGTGTATAATATGCCATTGAAAATACATACGGCTAAGGGGTTCTAATGTCGATCGCCATGTGCCCCTCCATCTTGAAAGTACATTAGCCACAGAGGGACATACCCGTTAATTCAAGCTTCGCCTTTCACGTTTACGTTTGAGTTAACACTCATGGACGAGGTGGAACTGGAAGCCATGTTAATCTTGAACTACATTGGCCACCATAGGAGTTAAAACAGAAATCGGAATTAGAGGAACAGAAACTAATGTTCACTGGATGGTCATATACCTTTTTCACCGCTAGATGGAGGTAAAAATCACACAGTGTAGCTTTAAAGAAAACATATAGATATACTTCCAGTGCAAAAAAAAATAAAACTATTTGTTTTCTGAGAGTATACTTCAAAGTGTACTTTCATAAGCAAAAAAAG
>JAQIUQ010005888.1:0-78044 GCA_030378365.1 Hybognathus amarus | reverse complement strand
TACTACATATTCTTCATTACTTGATGAGAATATGCAGCCCCTTAATAAAACAAAACTAAAACATACAATTTCAGGAACAAGCAATTTATTTTCTTGTGAACCTAAGAAAGTTCCAAAGGATGGAAAACTTACCTGGAGCTATCCAAGGGGCCAGGCCACTAGAGAGAAAACCAGAGGATGTATCAATCTTCTGCCACAAACATGCTACGTAACACATCAATCAAACCCGAACACCATTAACCATCATACCACCACCTCTTGCAAGTTTACAATGTAGTAAATCATGTGCAATCATACTAATCAAACGAACCACTCAGATTTTTATAATCTTGCGTATAACTACCGCAGCCCCAAAAAGCCAACTGTCCTGAAAGTTTTTTTTTTTAAATTTACAGAACAATATAAATCCATGTCTTTATAGGCTAATATTAGAACTAATAATGTTTCATAAATCAGATATAGAATAAAGAGGGTTATGGAACACATTAAGCTATTCCCATACATACACAGGCGAATCAATAAATCATTGTGACTTTTCTTGTTGCATTGGAAAAGTTGCCGTGTTTACGATAGGTTTTTACAAAAGTTTTATCAGAGAGAACGTCGCTTTACAAACAAATATTTATTTCCGTTTATACTATTACGAAACCATGAAAAGTACAAAAGTGAACTAGATTATAAAGAGACTATTAAAAAAGACAGAGAGAATTCCATTCATAAAATGGCTGTGGATCGTGGAGCAGGAAAATTGGAAGGAAGAGCACGCAATAAGTCACTTATGCAAGCCTTTGCCTCAGATTCAGTATTTCACGTGTAGAACATTATCTGGGTAGAGGTGAGGGGTTTTTTACACATTCGTGAACAATTCCGAGTTCTGAAATCACTGCGAGGTTGCACGATCACATTTGACGTGGGTTGGTCCTGGTGAATGCATTGCTCAAGTGCAATCGATGGAAAGGAAATCATAATAGTCGAAGAGGCACGATGCCTAATCAAAAGCCACAAGCCTGCACAACTCAATTCATGTCCCCTCAAAACTGCTTTACCGGCTGCTTTCCGTGCTACGCGATGCATACTTGCGGCGCTCGTGGTTTGGCCATGAATTTGGTGCATTACATAATAAATATACTCGTCGTGCAATTCTCAATTAATGTAATGTGTTGGAACCACACTATACTCGTTGGGCATAGGACATTACCCTGAGAATTTGAACGCTGGGTAATGTGAGATCAAACAGCTGGCAACAAGGTTGTTTGTGTGTTTTCTTAGACTTCATCTGTTCATACAGGGACATTTTTTCCAAACGCTAATGTGTTAACTTGTAACACGTTTACACTCGCCTTAAACCATACATTGTGCTTTTCGTCAAACAAACTTGCGTGTTTGAGTGCAGATATCTCTCTTTATTTATTCCTCTGTAAAAACCATGCACACTCTTTTGCCCGTCGCGTACAAAACTGCAGTCTCCTCTCACATCCATGGAGTCGATCAGATGATCGGGTACCGCCAATCGGTCTCACCCAACCTTGGATGATTCTGATTACTCATTTGACCTCAGCAGGGGATGTAACATTTTCACTATATAGATCTGAACCATCACACTTTGTTGATCGGATCGGTTCCTCCGATACGTTTTCCTCGCAGCAATGGCCCCCTGTGTCGGCCAATCCCCCATGGTTGTGATGTTGTGATCATGTGGGAACTCACGTAGAGCCTACACGCGGGAATCATCACAAGCGCGCAATGTGTATTGATATGTAAAAAAAAACATTTGCACATTTTTGTTTAACTCTAGTTTGTCACTGCTTTGTTTGTCTTTTATGTTTTGTATTTTAATTTTTGCATTTAGTCGATTCAATGTAGCAAATAGATTCACATGACTCTGACTTTGATTTATCGAGCGCTGTTATTTTTGGGATGGTATTCATTCATTAAAAATGAACAAGTTCCACCTTTTAACTTTCTCCTCAACGTGGCCATGGGAGCCGTAAGGAAAGCAGTTGCATCTGCAATGAGAATAACTATAAGCGGCCATGGCTCGCCGCTAGGTTGACTCGGCGCAAATTACGAGAACTGAAACTGCAAAATCATCATCTAGATTCCAATGTTCGTTCCGAGATAACTCATTGTTAGTCGCAGTAAAATCAACACAGTTGGAAGAAACATAGGCCGAAAAAACAGGAAAAAAGTACATGATAATGTAACTGAACGAATGATGTTCTGTTTTTTGTTTTTCCATTCTCCATTTGCATTCTGTGGTCTGAAAAATTGAATGGTGAAAGCAGCTACTATTGGAGCCTTAGGCTACCCCATTTTTTACTTTGTATACATAGGACAAACCAAACAGCTAAAAGCCAAGTAAGGCCTATAATTCAAAACACATGGCTCGTAGCACCGAAATTCTTTGAAGGAGCACTGGGAAGACTGCATTTACACAGCACTCTACACGATTGCATAATAATCGGATGATACAACGCATCAAAATTGGAAATACAGAAAATACTGAAATATTGAAGTAGTAGTAATTAACTGCACATGTACTTACAATATAATTTAAGTGAAGGAGTTAGTTCGCATGTAATCCACGCATCTGATTGACTGCACGTAAACTACATGTAAAATCAGCTGTTACCGAAATGTACACAGTTTCTATTTAAACACTTCTCTCACCGGAACTTCTGTGACCGTACCTCCAATTAAACGAGACACAAACAAAGCAGTTCGATGCTTTGTGGGGTGTTTTTCTCTCCAGGTTACCCGTATCCTCTGCTGAAGCTGTCCAGTCAGACTGGTCATGATGCCACATGCCAAGAACAGCCTGCTGTCTCGAGATTTTATCAATCAAGATGGCTGAATGTGGTCGATTTAGAACAGTACAAGCAACATGACATTATAGGAGTAATAACACAATCATAAAGCCTAAAAAACCTGTGTTTTCGGAGATATTTCCAAGAGCTTTGCAGCCATGAGATGCAGCAACTTCTGAACACCACCACCAGACAGCTTAATCTGCCGGGGTGCTTACAACACTGAGAATTTGAGCTGCTGAGTGCTGACTTCACTTACCTTTGCAGCTCCTATTGAATAGCTCAGAGTGGATGGGCCATACTCAAAACCCGAACATATGCCATTTATAGTCTGCAGTTCTCAATCATGTGAACCAAACATTCAGTGTTCCATGTTGAGTCGGCGGGGAGAGCCTGAAATATCGTAGCATCGAGAGTTGGGGAAGAAAGAAGACTTAGCCTGGGAGATTTGGAGAGCTGAAGCGAATCGGACTGAAAGCCTCCAGAGAAAAACATCAACTTCCTGCAGGGAGACATTGGACTGGGAGGACTGGCCAGACGAAAGATCACTGAGGGGATCACACGCTTGTGGGATCTGTCACGCTTTCGTGGGACCGATCAATCAAGGCTTTCCGGAAACTTTGAGAACTTCGAACAGGAGTATCAGTAGCTGAAATCTGTCCAGTCCAAATGTGCAGCACACTCACCTTTGATTCTTTTACGAGTAGAAACTTTTTTTAATCAAGTTTGGGTATACCCTCAGATCTCAGTTTTGAGCATGATGTAACAATACATTGTAATTGTATGCACATTGTTTCAACGAGCTTTACATAACACTCAATCTCTCAAAAGCCCAAAATGAACTGGTGCGACCCCGCGAGAAAAAAAGCCGTGGCTCCATCATGAAAAGCAATTTGCTTCAGCAACTGCTTCTCTGCGATAAAAGGCGAAAAGGCGACAGTGTCTCTGAACCCATGTAATCATAAACGCGAGGCGAAAGCACCCCTACCTATAATCTGCAGAGACTGTTGAGTGCCAGATGATGGGCCACGTGATGCTATCCCATGAGCCAGGAATGTATGAGGCGTCGACACCTCCAGCCAGACACACTGCAAGATATTTAAAGCCAAAGGAACATATAAAATGCTGACGCTGCAGATCAGACATGGGCCTTTGGTATGAGGGACCACGGGTCCGAATCCATCTGTGAGACACCAATGTGTCCCTGATCTAAGTCACTAGTTGGCCCTCTAGTTCCTTTAGAAAAAAACTCAACATGAACTAGTTCATTATCATCTGTGTGAACTGGACTTTCAGCTAGTCCCTTTAAGGATGAACTGGCACAGATCTTACAATTGCTATATATGTCAGAGGTCGCACACCTCTGGATTCGCAGCTAGGGGCCAAGTGACTAGATCAGGGACACAGTGGCGACTCACAGTGGACCCGAACCCGGGCCTCTCATACCGGAGGCATGAGTCTTATCCACTGTGCTAGTAATTCATAATGGCATATTAATGCTACGTGGAACTGCAGTATCTCAAGCTTGGAAGGCGTCTAACACCTCACACATTCCCTACTCATGGGATAGACAAAGTGTCGATCATGTGCGCACTCTGATCAGAGTCTTGGCAGAATATCAGTAGGTCATCGGGTACTTTCTGCCTAATTTTCACGAGTACTGTGAACATCAGGGGTACCACTGTCTGTCACTTCGTTTTACCTTTGATGCAGCAGAGAAGCAGATGCAGACAAATATGCTTTCTTAGATGAAGCCACGGCAGTTGCTTGTTTTTTTCTTGCGCAGTCACCAGTTCATTTTGGGCTTTGAGGGTTGATGTCATGTAAAGCTGCTTGAAACAATGTGCATACAAATTACAATGTATTGTTACATCATGCTCAAAACTGGATGGTAAGCCCAAAACTTGGAAAAAAAGTTTATTCATAAAAAAAGTCAAAAGGTCATGTATTGCCAGCACATTTAGCTGGACAAGAAAGTTCACTATGAAATATACTGTCAAACTTAGAACCAGAAACCTAAATTGATCAGTCCCACAAAAGCATAACAAATCCTACAGCATGTATCATCCTCAGTGATCTTTCATCTGGTCGTCCTCCTCCAGTCTGCGTGTCTCTCCCTTCAGGAAGTTGATGTTTTCTCTGGAGGCTTTCAGTCGCTCCTTCAGCTCTACGATCTCCAGGCTAGTCTTCTCTTTGCCGCTTTTTCTCGTGTTCGTATTTCCAGCTCTGCAACTGCAACATGAAACACTGAATGTTTAGTTCACATGATTAGAACTGTGGACTCATTTTAATGTACAGTATGTTCAGGGTTTAATTATAGCCCATCCACTGAAGCTGTTCAGTAGGAGCTGCAAGGTAAGTGAAGTCACACTCGCACTCGGTCTCGTGTTTGTAAGCACCCAAGCGTCAGCTGTCTGGTGGTGTTCAGAAGTTGCTGCATCATGGCTGTCGGGTCTTGAAATATCTGCAAAACACAGGTTTTAGGCTTTATGATTGTATTATTACTATAATGTCATGTTGTTGTGCTGTTTCTGATCAAATTCACACCATTCTGTTGTAGAACTTGGGACACCGGCTGTCTTCTTTGGCATCGCGCTGGAGTCTGACTGGAACAGCTTCAGCAGATGATACAGGTGACCTGAAGAAAAACACACAACATCAAACCTTTGCTTTTCTTATTCATTTAATACGAAGGTACAGTAATGCAGGGAGTCCAGTAGAAATGTTTAAATAAAAACTTGTGTACATTTTGGTAATCTTAATTTTACATGTAGTTTCTATAGTCAATCATGCATAGATACATGCAACTAATCTCCTACTTAAATTATATTGTAAGTACATGTAGTTAATTACTATTACTTCAATATTTCATATTTCTGTATTCCAAATTTGATACATTAGTATCATACGATTATTTATGCAAATTGTAAGTGCTGTGTAAAATGCATCTTACAAGTGCTCCTTTGAAAATATAAGTGTAGAGCCATGTGTTTTAAATTATAGGCCTACTTGGCTTTTAGTGTTTGCGTTTGTATTATGTATAAAGTAAAAATAGGGTAGCCTAAGGTCCGTGTAACTCTTCACAATTCAATTTTCAGACCATAAAATGCAAATGAAAATGGAAACCAGACATTCATTTTTCTTGTTTTTCCAGTTACATTATCATGTACTTTTTTCTCCTGTTTTTCAATTTTACTTGCTGCAAATTGTGACTTCAGAAACAAACATTTGGATAAATGAAATCTAAATGATTTTTTAATTTTCGTCTTGTAATTCGTGCTGTGGCTGTACCATTAGCACGGGGGCGTGGCCGTTTAATATTATTTTCATTGATGCAACTGCTTTATTTACACTGCATGCACGTTGAGGAGAAGTTTAAAGGTGGAACTTGTTTATTTTTAATGATGAATACCATCTGGAAATGACAGTGTCAATAAAGTAAAATCAAAGTCATGTGAAATACTATTTCCGACATTGAATAAACTAAATACAAAAATTAAATAAAAACATGAAAAGACAAACAAAGCAGTGACAAACTAAAGTTAAACAAAAATGTGAAAATGTTTACATATAGATACACATTTAGCAGCTTTGTGATGATCACATGTAGGCTATACCATAGTTCCCACATGACGTCACGACATACGGGCATTTGCGCGAGCCGGCGCCATTGCTGCGGAAAACATTAGAAGAAACAATACGAGTTGAACGAAGTGAATGAGTTTCGTGCTATATAGTGAAAATGTTCATCCCTGCTGGGTCAATGGATGATAAAATCGTGCCGTAGGTTCAGATAAACCGGATTTTACACTACACCCGTCATTATAGACTCCATGGATGTGAGAAGACTAAGCTTTTGTCCGAACAACGACGGAGATTGATGGCTGGCGAGGATAAAGGAAAGAAACTCACTCAAAACACGCAAGAATTTGTTTGACAAAAGCACAATGTTGTGTTTTAATGCGAGTGTAAACATGTACAAGTTAACACATTGCAGTTTGAAAAATGTCCTGTATGAACAAAATGACGAGGTATTAAAAACACAAAACAACCTTGTTTCCACTGTTTGATCTCACATTCTAGCATTGCGATCTCAGATTATGTCCCTATAACCCGCGTATAATGTAGTTTCGCATTACATTAATCAAATTGCACGTGAAGTTATTTATTTTTAGTATTCATGCACCAAACCATGACGCCCGCAAGTACATGCATATTCACAGAAAGCACTTCGGTGACAGTTCCCAAGGGGAACATGAAGTCAGTTGCGCAGGCTGCATGGCTTTTGATTAGCATTCATGCCTCTTCGCTATTATAAGTTACTTCTCCATTGATTGCACTTGAGCAAAATTGTGCATATTGTCTACCCCGACGTCACAATCTGATCGCACCCCTCCAGTGATTTCCAGACTCTGGAATTGCTCATATGTGTAAACTCTTACACCTATAGCCAGATAATGCCACACATGAAAATACTGAATCCTGAGGGCAAAGCTGCAGAATCATTGCTCAGTGCTTCCTTCGTGACCTGCATACGTGAATCCACACCATTTATGAATGAAATTTTCTCTGTCTGTCTTTTAATAGTCTCTTTATAATATACATTCACTTTGTCTTTTCACTGATTTGCATAATAGTATAAACAGAATGAACATTCCTTATGAAAACGACATTCTCTCTCGATAAAGCTTCTGTAAAAACCTATGGAAAACACAGCGGTTTTGCCCTCAAATGGGGGCGCTCCGGGAGGTCACGTGCATTAATTCGCCTGTGGGAACTGATGCAGAGGAGGAGAGGCTAACGCTGAGATAATCCTCTTTATTCCTCATATCTGACAATCTCACTAAACATTATTATTGCCTGTATGCCTATAAGACATTTGTCATTGTTGTGTGAGATTGAAAAACAAACTCAGGACAGGTTAATCCCCTCTCTGGGGCCTGTGGTGTCACGTAGCCAGCAGGTAAATGTGAGCTGGTTTGTTTGCGTCGAGGATGCGCCACAGCTGGGTCCTGCTCATCTGAACATCAGGTGGGTGAGAAATGGTAGCAGTGTTGGGTTCCATTGAGTATGTGTACATTAGCATGTTTGTGGGGTGGCAGGAGAAGTTGAATACATCCTCTGGTCTCTTCTCTTGGTGTGCACCTGGCCCTTGCGCACAGCTGCCTAGGTAAGTTTCCATACTTGAAAGAGTTGTCTTGGGTTGAATTGGGCATACTGAATTGGCTGGCTTGCTGAAATCTGTACGTCTCAGTCTGTCTCCCTAAGGGGCTGCATACTCTATGAGGCCGAGTGAAGAAAGATGTGCAGTCAAGTGCTGCACATCTCCTGGGTATGTATCATTTTAAGTTAAATTGTAAGTTTGTTTTTAATTCTGAAGCCCTACAGAGTGCCGAAGTTATCGACGTCACTCCCGAGGGCCAAAACGCCCAAGTGAGCCAAGTCAGCATTTTAGCAATTACTACTGTTGCCCTCTGCTCTAGAAAGCCCCATGGGGTTTCTGAATGGAGTTCCTGCTAAATCGCGTGCAACAAGGTCTTGTGGTGTAACAGAGCCTCAAACATACTTTCACGTTGCTTCTGATATATGACAAACATAGAACACACATCTAGAAACCTGCTGGTGGTCATAAATTCACAAATCTTCCTCTTTGTTTAAGGCAGGTCTTTAGAGCGACCGAGAGAAGCAAATCATGTTCAGCCGTTAAGACCTTCTGACCTTCATCCAAACATGACAGACTTATTTACAGTCCAGGACTAAACAGGATGTGAGCTGTGACTGACCCTCTTGGTTGAAGCTATCATCTTCAAATGCATTAATGCAATATATGTGAGTTTGTTGGTGTCTTTGGCAGTTAATTTCAGAGAAATTAAAAAAATGCTAATTAAATGCAGGTTTTTTGAGATGCAGAAATTTCAACTTCAATGACTGCTTTTAATGTTTATTATTTCGGGTCTGTTGTCTGCAGTACAATCTGCTTCGGGAAGGTGAGTTTGCTTCGGTGTTTGAATGGAGCCAATGCAGCTTTTTGCACTTTTCTTTCTTTGCAGATTTTCTCTGAGCTGTTAATTTGTTTTAAATAGGACAAAGCAGACTGCACAGCGTTGCAGTTATGGGACTGAAGTCTGAGTCCTGTGGCAAGTGAATGATGCTTTATTTTCTTGCTCTTGTGGTTGGTCAGTTCTTCATTTTGTTCCGATGTTTCCCAGTTTGTCCGTTCCAGTTGTCTGTCAGCGCTCAATATGGCTCCAGCAGTGCAGATTCTGGTCTTCAGCGTCTTCTGGTGAGAATTAGTTGCTGCTAATGTGCCATTTGACACTGATATGTGTTTCCAGAACCATGTACTGTATGATGTGGCTATTTTTTCAATTTAGGAATGCTGTGTGTGTGTGTGTGTGTGTGTCCTGACAGCGTGTTGGTCCTTGTTCCAGGATCTCTTGCAGTTTCTCCAGCTGTTCCTGCGGAGGGAAATGTTCTGATGGTTCTGCTTAAGCAGGATCTCTGTGTAGCCTCAGTGCTGTAGATTCATTCATTAAAAACCAACACATTATGACTTTAGTCTTCTTTTTAGGTTTCTTTTATGTTGGGAGGACTTGGAGGCCGGAGGACTGGAGGCCGGGAGGACTGGAGGCCGAGGACGGAGGCCGGAGGACTGGGAAGGTCGGAGGACTGGAGGCCGGAGGACTTGTAAAATCTTTTTTATTTTTAAAATTAAATAAAAATATCTCGCCCGTCCCGTCCGTCCGCCCGCCGTCCATTTGATTGAGTTCTAGGACCCATGGCGCCCGCCCCTTGCCCCCTTTCAGTGTGGCCTCGGGCGGGCGCCATGGTCCCCATGGCGCCCGCCCTTGCTCCCCTTTCAGTGTGGCCTCCGGGCGGGCGCCATGGTCCCCATGGCGCCCGCCTTGCTCCCCTTTCAGTGTGGCCTCGGGCGGGCGCCATGGTCCCCATGGCGCCCGCCCTTGCTCCCCTTTCAGTGTGGCCTCGGGCGGGCGCCATGGTCCCCATGGCGCCCGCCTTGCTCCCCTTTCAGTGTGGCCTCGGGCGGGCGCCATGGTCCCCATGGCGCCCGCCCTTGCTCCCCTTTCAGTGTGGCCTCGGGCGGGCGCCATGGTCCCCATGGCGCCCGCCCTTGCTCCCCTTTCAGTGTGGCCTCGGGCGGGCGCCATGGTCCCCATGGCGCCCGCCCTTGCTCCCCTTTCAGTGTGGCCTCGGGCCGGGCGCCATGGTCCCCATGGCGCCCGCCCTTGCTCCCCTTTCCAGTGTGGCCTCGGGCCGGGCGCCATGGTCCCCATGGCGCCCGCCCTTGCTCCCCTTTCAGTGTGGCCTCGGGCGGGCGCCATGGTCCCCATGGCGCCCGCCCTTGCTCCCCTTTCAGCTGTGGCCTCGGGCGGGCGCCACTGGCCCCATGGCGCCCGCCCTCGCTCCCCTTTCAGTGTGGCCTCGGGCGGGCGCCATGGCTCCCCATGGCGCCCGCCCTTGCTCCCCTTTCAGTGTGGCCTCGGGCGGGCGCCATGGTCCCCATGGCGCCCGCCCTTGCTCCCCTTTCAGTGTGGCCTCGGGCGGGCGCCATGGTCCCCATGGCGCCCGCCCTTGCTCCCTTTCAGTGTGGCCTCGGGCGGGCGCCATGGTCCCCATGGCGCCCGCCCTTGCTCCCCTTTCAGTGTGGCCTCGGGCGGGCGCCATGGTCCCATGCGCCCGCCGCCCTTGCTCCCCTTTCAGTGTGGCCTCGGGCGGGCGCCATGGTCCCCATGGCGCCCGCCCTTGCTCCCCTTTCAGTGTGGCCTCGGGCGGGCGCCATGGTCCCCATGGCGCCCGCCTCGCTCCCCTTTCAGTGTGGCCTCGGGCGGGCGCCATGGTCCCCGAACTGGAAATCGGAGACACACATCTTGTTCGGCTGTAGCCAGGGATCGCAGTGATGCGAAATCGTGACGAGCTCAAACGGTCTAGGAAAGTCATGCGCACTCACTTTTCATCTCCACGTCCCAGGGGGCCATGTGGAGGAGTGGGGAGGAGTCTATCCTACCCACTCTCTCCCTGTGGATTTCATGGTTTGCACACCACCATGGAGCTGTTCTTTTTTCTTGAAAATGGAAAAAAAATGTAAGCCCTCCAGTGTGCTTCTGTTCCTGTGCAAAAAAAATTTCAATTTCTCAGTCTTGGTATTTGCATAGAGGGCCATGGACTAGGCCCAGTGCAAAAAAAAATGGGTTTTAGACCCTTCGAGAGCTGATAAATATCCAGATTCCCACGTAGCATTTATGCCATTATAGATTCTCAAAATTTGAGCTCCGGAAGGGTCTAGACGGTTTTATTTTTGCACTCAGATTTTAAGTCACATGGCCCTCGATCAAGAATCCAGAACTCTTCCTACCGAAAAAAAACGACAGTGGTACCCCTTACGAAACTTTTTTTCGGGTCAAAAAAAAATTTCTCCAATTTTCTTGAAACTCTGATTTGAGAGGGCCATGGACTTAGACCTGAGTGCAAAATGAGGCTCTAGACCTTCCAGAGCTGAGATATTGAGATATTTATAATGGCATACAGAGCTGAGTACTCATTGTATGACACATAATATCTCATAAATACTCTCAATATCTCAGCTCTGGGAAGGGTCTAGAGCCTCCATTTTTTGCACTCAGATCTAAGTCCCATGGCCCTCTAATCAGAATCCAGAGTTTCAAGAATATTTAGAAACTTCTTCTTTTCCTCCGCACAAAAAAACAAGGGACCACTGTCATCTTCTTTTTTTTTTTGTGCAAAAAAAGTTCTTCAAATACTCTTTTAGATTTAAGCCACGGAGTTTTTTTTTTTTTTTTGCCAGTTATGGTTCATTTTTGTTGCAGCTTTAGGGTTGATGTTATGTAAGCTGCTTGAACAATGTGCATACAAAATTACAATGTATTTGTTAACATCATGTCAAACTGGATGAAGCTCAACTCTCAAAAAAAGTTTTATTCATAAAAAAGTCAAAAAGGTTATGTATCATACACATTCAGCTGGGACAAGAAAGTTCACTACTAAATATACTGTTGAAAACTTAGAACCAGAAACCTAAATTGATTAGTCCTACAAAACAGTAAGCAAAATCTAATAGCATGTATCATCCTCAGTGATCTTCTCATCTGGTTCGTCCTCATTGAGTTGCGGGTTTCCTTCAGGAAGTTGATGTTTTCTGGAGGCTTTCAGTTCGCTCCTTCAGCCCCTACGAATTCCAGGAAACTAGTTCTTCTTCTGCCGCTTTTTCTCGTGTTTTATTTTCCAGCTCTGGACTGCAACATGAAACACTAATGTTTAAGTTCACATGATTAGAACTGCGCACCATTTTAATGTACAGTATGTTCAGGGTTCAACCTATAGCCCATCACTGTAGCTGTTTCAAGAGGAGCTGCAAGGTAGAGTGAAGTCACACTTTATATTTTGTTCTTGTGTTCCTTGTAAAGCACTGAACGCCAGCTGTTCTGGTGGTGTTCAGAAAGTTGCTGCATCAATGGCTGTTCTGGTTCTTGAAACATCTGCAAAAACACAGGTTTTAGTCCTTTATGATTGCATCATTACTATAATGTCATGTTGTTGTGCTGTTCCTGCATCAAATTCCACACCATTCGTTCAGAAAGTCCTGACACGGCTGCTCCCTCTGGCATCGTGCAAAGTCTCACTGTAACAGCTTCAAATAGATTATATAGGGTGACCTAAGAAACACCACAACATTAAGCCTTTGCTTTTCTCTTCATTTAATATGAAGGTACAGTAATGCAGGAAGTTCAGAGTAAATGTTTAAATAAAAACTGTGTACATTTTGGTAACACTTAATTTTACATGTAGTTTTTATAGTCAATCATGCATAAGATACATGCAACGTAATGTCTTACTTAAATTATATTTGTAAGTACATGTAGTTAATTACTATTCCTTCAATATTTCATATTTCTGTATTTCAAATTTGATGCATTAGTATCATACAATTATTTATGCAGATTGTAAGTGCTGTGTAAATGCATCTACAGAAGTGTCTCTTCAAAAATATAAGTGTAGAGCCATGTGTTTTAATTATAGGCCTACTTGGCTTTTAGTGTTTGCTTTGTATTATGTATAAAGTCAAAGTAAGGTCACCTGTAAGGTCCGTGTAACTCTTCACATATTCGGTTTTCAGTACCATGGATGCAAATGAAAAATGGAAAAACCAGACATTTCATTTTTCATTCATTTCTTTCAAAGTTTTGCCAGTTACATCATCATGTACTTTTTCTCCTGTTTTTCGAATTTTTACTTGCGCTAAATATTGTGACTTCAGAAAGCAAACATTTGGATAAATGAAATCTACATGTATTTTCAATTTTAATTGCCTCGTAATTTGCGTGCCGGTCAATGGTACCATTGGCACGGGGGCGTCGCCGATTAATATTATCTCAGTTGATGCAACTGTTTTATTTACACTGCATGCACGTCTAGGAGAACTTTAAAAGGTGGAACTTGTTGATTTTTAATGATGAATACCATCGGATGAATGAGCAGTGTCAATAAAGGTAATTCAAACAAGTCAAGCTAAAAATGTATTTCCTACATTGAAATAATCTAAATACAAAAATTAAAAAAAAAAAAACATGAAAAGACAAACAAAGCAGTGACAAACTAAAGTTAAACAAAAATGTGAAAATGTTTACATATAGATACACATTTAGCAGCTTTGTGATGATCACATGTAGGCTATCCATAGTTCCCACATGACGTCACGACATACGGGCATTTGCCGAGCCGGCGCCATTGCTGCGGGGAAAACATTAGAAGAAACAATACGAGTGGAACGAAGTGTAATGAGTTTCGTGCTATATAGTGAAAATGTTCATCCCCTGCTGGGTCAATGGATGATCAATGCGTGCCGAAGGTTTCAGATAAACCGGGATTTTACACTACACCCGTCATTATAGACATAGAGATTAAAAGTTAAAATAGAAGACAATTTGGCAACATTTTAAAGCATAGTGTGAAAACAAACATGAAAAGAGTGAGGATTTGGGAAGAAAATCTGACATTTGAGGAACTACGTGCTAAATGATTTGGACAGTAAAGTCTGAAAAGAGAACATGAAGGAAATTGTACAGCTCACTTGGGTAACAAAATTATTTGTAGTAGCGCTACCTATTATATGTAGCACAACCATATAATTTGAAATTGTAGTCTTTTTAAGTTGAACTTCCCTGAACTGTAGCTTAAGTGCCAACCATAATATAAAATGCAGTTGACTCCTTAGATTTGTTGTTAGACCTAACTCAGAAATCTGAAAGCATTTTGCTCAGGAGTTGCCATCATTCATTTGACAGGGTTTCAGTCCTAAAAAGAAATGGGGGCACATTGTTTGTCACTCAATTGTTGCTAGATAATTTTACAGAGAGTTTTATCCATCATAGGCTGTTTTGGTTTTGCACAACTCATTTTGAACTAAAGTAAATCACAGAATAATTCAACACCATTCAATTCTGGGAAAACCCCAAATAACTTTGTTTAACAGTAGGCTATAATTCATTTGAAATACTAAGATGTTTTCCAACCCGTACTGATCAATAGAAGAGCAGCAGACTCTACCAAAGGTTGCATTTCCACAGACAGTGCAGGTCATTTACGGGAAATCTCACTGCAGTGAACTCTGTTCTTTCCCATAAAGCTCCTTAAAAATCTCTTTTCTGATCAAAGTAACCGTTAGCTTGACAACGACTTAAGTTTTATGAATTCAAAGGTGGTTTACACAAAGAACAAAAAAGCTAGACTTTTCCGATTAACGTTAGGCAACTTTATGAGCATCCACACCAACTGACAACTGAACTGTTCATTTCAAAATTACCTCAGCGGCAGCGCGCGTTATGAGGGGAGGGTTTTGATTGGCTGTCAGCGCTTTTACGTTCATCATTAACAACACTGCTAACAAAGTAATTTTTAATATTCATATCGTTGTTTGTTTTTGTACTTGTGTGTTGTTACAAACATGATTTGCAATTAAAACCTGGGTAACACTTTATTTTACAACCCGCAAACAACTGGGTAAGTACACAGAAATTACGGTGTACGTTTCTGTAATTATAGTGTACTCCGTGTAAGTATAAAGAGAACAATATGTTATGTTTGGGGTAATAAAGGGGTAACAAGCAGATATACAAGCAAATTATTTAATTAGTTAAAAAATATCAGGTACCTATTATTTTAATATATTCCAGGCGAAATTGTAGCATCTTTCATAAGAAAATGTATCACATAAATTTATTGGCTTTTCTTACTACGATTACTTAATGTTCAAGTCAAAATAATTAGTTTCTGTTATGATTTTAATGTACCATGTACAAATGACTGTACCATGTGGTAATTAGTACTTACCTTATCCCATTGAATTGCAATGACACATAAAATGTCAGGGCAAATATACTGTGTAATTAAAACTTTTTTTGTTGTTGTTGTTTTGTTTTTCTTGATAACAGTACCGTTCTTCGTAATCACAGTGCAAAAATAGTGTTGTTTCGTATTGCTACATAGTAAGTAGCGTATTGTTACCCCCTTGTTCTGGTGTAGTTACAGGGTAAGTGTAATATATACATATACATATATATTATATTGTATTATATTTCTTTATTTATTATAAAAATATTATTATTATTATTTTGGTCATATTTTTGCAGTGCACCATAGACCAATGGGACTCCAACTCCTCAACTTCTGGAGTCCCTGTGGAATTTAAGAAAAAGAAGAGCAAGAAAAGGAAGAAGAAAAGCAAATAAGGGGGTGTGGGGGTAATAAATTGTTACTTTGTTGTTTGAGTACTGTAGAAAAGACAATGTTTAATTAAGATGAAAAAGCATTTCGAATTTTTTTTATATAATAAAAGTCACGAAATTAAATGGGATCCTTTTGTATATTTTATATTGTGTATATATACGTTGTATATTCACTGCACTTACCCTGTAACTACACAGAACAAGGGGGTAACAAAACGCTACTTACTATGTAGCACTAGCAATACAAAACACTATTTGCACTGTAATTACAGAGAATGGTACTGTTATCAAGAAAACAAAACAACAACAACAACAACAAAAAGTTTTAATTACACAGTATATTTGCCCTGGCATTTAAGTGTCATTGCAATTCAATGGGATAAGGTAAGTACTAATTACCACATGGTACAGTTTAAATTAAAATCAATACAGAAAATAATTATTTTGATTTAACATTAAGTAATCTAGTAAGAAAAGCCAATAAATTTGATGTTTAATTTTCAACCCACAGATGTCAAAATTACCCTGTAACATTGCACAAGAACATATTTAGCCAGAAATGTGATACATTTTGTAAACAACAGACGTACAATTTTTGCCTGGAATAGCTACCTGTTATTTTTGAACTAATTAAATAATTTGCTTGTATCTCTGCTTGTTACCCCCTTATTACCCCAAACTTAACATATTGTTCCCTATACCTACACGGAAGTACACTATAATTACAGAAAACGTATACCGTAATTTCAGTGTACTTATGAAGTTATTTGCAGGTTGTATATCTGCTTGTTACCCCTTTATTACCCCAAACTTAACATATTGTTCCCTGACTTACACGGAAGTACACTATAATTACAGAAACGTACACCGTAATTTCTGTGTACTTACCCAGTTGTTTGCGGGTCGTAAAATAAAGTGTATACTCAAAACCTGCAATTAAAAAAAATAACAGCATTTATTAAAATAACAATTTCCTCAGCTCTTGAGAAAGAATTTAGAAACCTTTATGGTTATGGTCGTTCTTTTTAAGATTGCCTCATAATTAAAAAAAACTAATGGGAGGAGTTTATCAGAGCTGCACAAACATGAACAGTACAAACACACACTCAGAGAGACACGATGGAGGTGAAGCTGCTGTGTCTGACTGTTCTTTCTCTTGTCACCCCTCCTCACACTTTGTGACCCGCTGTGAGTATTAAACACATCGTTTTAATGAATGTTTACTTATTGTTTGGTGAGACATAGGTTGTTTAGGTTTCGTCAATTTTGTTAATATTGCGTATACAGTTTTTTTTGTTTTGTTTTTTGACGTGACAACTTGCCCCGTCGCTCTGTGCCATATATTCGGGCATATTGTCAACATGTGTAATGTATCTATATATAATAATAATTATTATTACTTTATTTTATTTTATTTTTTTAAATAAACCTACCATGCTAAATATTCACTGGAATTAAGTGCCAACTAGACCAGTGCCCCTCATGTGTTCAGGATTTACAGCTGTTTGATTTGATCTCCTCAGGTATGTTCTGTCAGCTCCTAATTTGCTGAGAGTGGGTTCCTCAGAGAACGTGTTTGTGGAGGCTCAGGATTACTCTGGAGGATCCCTGAACGTGAGGATCTCCGTGAAGAACTTCCCAAAGAAAGACAGGGAGATACTGTCCAAAACAGTGACACTGACTGCAGGAAACAATTACCAGATCCTCACAGATATACAGGTGATGCCACTCTGACTTTGTCCTTATGTAAGCATCATGTGTCATTCATCAAAGGGCAAACTTCATATTTGAACAATCTTCTATTTTATTTACAGTTAGTTTGTTTTTATGCATGTTGTAGATCTTTCATTATTATGTACTGCTGTTCAGATTCCCAGTGATAGGGACTATTTCTCTGATGATCCTCTGGAGAAGCAGTATGTGTATCTACAAGCTCAGTTTCCATCTCACACTCTGGAGAAAGTGGTCATGGTCTCATTCCAGTCTGGATATATATTTGTACAGACAGACAAGCCCATCTACACACCTGCTAGTACAGGTAAGAAACAGCTTTAGCATTAGATGCCCCCTTTGAATATCATGATGCAAAGCACAAAATAAACAACTTCTGTAAAAAAAAAAGATAAATATTCTTTCTGCAGTTCAGTACAGGATCTTCTCGCTGACGCCTGGTCTGAAACCCACTTGAACATACTGGAATAGCAGTGGAAATCATGGTACTCTTAAAATAAAACTGCACCAAAACTTTCCTAAAAATGATTCATGCACTTTAAAAGTCATCGAAACAACATAAAACTTAACCTAAAAGGTTTTATCATAGCATTTACTGTTAAATTAATGTTTATGTAATGATTTTAGTGTCATGTGGTTTACTATGACTTGCATTTGTTACACTTTATGTTATTATTTGTTTGTGGAAAAACTCAAATTATGTTTGTTTTTTTTACTGTACATTTAAATTAAATCTGTAATACCTACATCGTTTTATGATGCACAATCTGTTCTGGCTGTTGATAATTAGCTGAAACTAAAATATTATAGTTAAAATTAAATAAAATAATATATAATTATTAATCCTTTTTTTTTTTTTTTGAAGGATCCTCAAGGCGTCACAACTATGAGAGAAACCATATTTCCACAACAAGGGATTCGATCAGGAAAATATGCCGTACCTCAGCCTGCCAGGTGTGTTCATGCTGAAAACTGAGACGTGAGACTGTGGAGAGGAGAAGGATATTAATTCGCACATCTGTCATCATCTTTTGATCTGCTTATATTTGTAGGCCTGGGATCTGGAAAGTGGTCACGAGATTTCGCAAACACGCCGCAAAAGAATTACACTGCTGACTTTGAAGTCAAAGAATATGGTAGAAGCTTTATCTATATTTATAATAATAATAATAATAATAATAATACTTGGACTCGAACAAATCTGAGACCACTTGTGGAAATATTTGTCTTTCGCATTTCATTTTTTCTTATTATTTAATAGATCATCAACACATGCATTTGAGAATGTCTTTGTATTTTTATCAGCTTTATTTCAGTTACCAAAAAATATTTTAATTAGTTTTAGTTAACAATGTTATTGATTTAATTTTCTCAGATATTTCTTATTCCTCTTACATTTACAATTTACGCGTAGATTTCGCAGTGTGACATTTGACTTTTGTAACCGACAGCATGCACATGGTCATCTTTCTAGTGCTCATTATTGTTATGTTGGTTTATTGTTATAGTGCTTCCCACTTATGAAGTCACATTATCACCCAGTCAGTCGTTCTTCTCTTGTGAAAGATGCTAGTTTGACAGTTAGCATTGAAGCCAGGTAAGGTTTTAATAGTTTTGTCTCTTGATCTACTATGTTTTATTATTCTCTCCAAGCATTGATATACGTTTCATTTCATATTTCGTGTTAACTCCATAAAGTTGTATACTTACCAAAACACTTCAATCCTAATGTCACACATAAAGTCTGTTTGTCTAGGTACTTGCATGGAAACAACGTGAATGGACACGCGTTTGTGGTGTTTGGTGTGATGGAAGATGAGAGGAAAACTAGTATTCCTTCCTCACTTCAACGAGTTCAGGTGAGCTTCCCAGATGAAAACACACCTGACGTATTAAAGTGATGCAGCCAAAGTGATGACATTTACATAAAACACAGATATCAGATGGAGAAGGTACTGCCAAGCTGACAAAGGAGACGATACTTCAGACCTTCCCAGATATCGGCCAACTGGTTGGACGATCAATCTACATTTCAGCCAGCGTTTTAACTGACACTGGTAAGTGTAATTTATACATTTCTGAGCCATTTCACAAACAATAGAGCATAAATTTAGCCCTAAAAAGTGGCATTTCATGTCAAAAAACTGAAAAAAAGGAAAATATGCATTTATTTAGTGAATATGTAAAAATGATGCTAGTTTTAAATTAACATATTTTTTACTAAATAATGCAATACACTCTTTAAGCTGTACATACAATCTGTATACGAAGTAGTTCAGATGCAAAAGCCTCTAAGTGCCATTTGAAATTTTCTTTTAAAATGATCATCTTTATCAAGCTTGTATATTTAAGTTCAGTAATTTCACTTAAATGGCAATGAAGATTACCTATTAATTGTCATTTAAGTGAAATTACTGAACTTAAATATACAAGCTTGATAAAAATGGTCATTTTAGAAGAAAATTTCAAATGGCTTTTAGAGGCTTTTGCATCTGAACTCTTCATATAGTGCACAGAAGAATGCTCAGGGTAATTTTACTGCAACTATTTTAAATTTTACACCGAAAAGTCTTGCAAAACATGGCACTAATGGTGTGAGATTCTGAAAAACAACCCCAACTTTCAGACTATCATGTTTAAAAAGATAAAATAAAATAAATATATGTTTTTTTTAATATTTTATATGGATTTTAAATATATTATATAAAAATATTTAAAAAATTGTCACAATTTGGTGTGTGTTTCAGGCAGTGAAATGGTGGAAGCTCAGAGGAAAGGCATTCAGATCGTACGTCGATTATACACCATACACTTTTGAAAGAACACCACAATTCTTCAAACCTGGGATGCCCTTCAGTGTCTCCGTATGAAATATTTCAGTTCTTGCAAAAAGAATAAAAAGACTATATTCATAAAGAATTTGGAAAAATACACTATTACTGTAAAAATACACATGGTTATGAGGTCAAGCAACTATGTGCGCTGCATCCATTGTCCGCCATGTTGTTGTTTTCTTCATCCATTGTCGGCCATGTTATCATTGCCTCCAACTTATTTTCCCCACTTGTTATTGCGATTCTGAACTCATTAATACCATCTATCCAACATGAACACACCATTGAATGGCATTTAGAAACAGTCAATCAGGTCTAGCAAAAACATGATTGATGTTTTCATAGGTTTATCTAACAGACCCTGACAGGATGCCCGCTGAAAATGTGGAAGTGGAGGCTCAATCCTGGAGCGGTCAGAGGCCGAACGAAAGCCAATGGCATTGCCGAAGCTATACAGTCAATTCTCACGAAGGATCTTCCACACTAGAGATCACTGTAAGTTTGAATTGTCTGAGGCTTACTGAAAAAAACCTAATCCTAAACCAGCCTGAGATTGCGTGTGGGGTTTTATGTGGTTTGAGCTAGTCTAGCTTGTCTTATAGTCTTGTCAAACTGGGTGTTGACTGCTTTAAGCTGGTCTTTAACTCTAATCAAGGACACAAGCTTAGGCTGTTTTAATTTGTCATTGTTGGTTATTTTAGCTTAGAATAGCATCAAATCATCTCTTCACTTCCAGGTACAAACCAAAGATCCAAAATTAGATGACGACCAGCAGGCAGTGAAGAAGATGACGGCTCAGGCCTACAAGACCAAAGGCGGCTCCAACAACTTCCTGCACGTCGGCATCGATACTCCAGTGTTTGAGATTGGTGATCAAATGAAAGTCAATCTGAACCTGGGCAGAAGTCCAGGAGTCAGAGATCAAGATTTTACCTACATGGTGAGAGACAGACCGGTTTTAGTCTGTGGCCTAATTGAAATTAATCATAAAGCATCAATATCATGCTACCATTGATACATAATAGCACAGTAGCAATGCTGTTGATTAGGTGCCAAAGTCTCAATCAGACAGAGTTACAATAAACAAACTATACGTTGAATTCTAAAACCATTTTCTGTAATGCCCATTGATTTATTGAATAATTAAAGGGATATGCAAAACATCCGGCAGAGTTACACAGCTCAAAAGTCCTACCTTCTTTCCTCCAACGCTGGCCCTGACTCCACCCATTCGAAGAACATGGACGCGCAATCATGCATCTGCAAAACTCAGATGCGCGATATTGCACTTACTCTCTCTCTCTCTGTACTGGGGCGACTTGCACAAGCTTTGAGTATGCGCGTGAGGGGAGATGGTAGGACCGTTTGATTGACGCACTGACTGTCCAATGATTCTAGGTGGTCTTGGACATGATTGGCTGGAGTTTTTCGAGTCCTGCCCGTTCCACAGATGATTAAATTGCTTAATTTATATTTCAGTGCTTCCAACTCAGTGGCTGTGAGTGGGTTAGGTAATTTCAAGTGATTTTGAAAAAAATGGTCAAAAAAGAAAATCACATGCCCCACCTATTAATTGGCATTTCAGTTGATAAAACTAAATATGGATTTACTAGACGAATAAAACCTACTGCTTGAATGTCAAGGTTAAATGTCAAATTTCCCTCTCATTTCCAGATCTTGAGTAAAGGTCAGATTGTTCAAGCAGGCAGGTATAACAGGAGTGGACAATCTCTTGTGACTCTGTCTCTACTTGTAACCAAAGACATGGTGCCGTCCTTCCGCTTTGTGGCTTATTATCACGTGGGCTCGTCTGAGGTGGTGTCTGATTCAGTCTGGGTCGACGTGAAGGACACGTGCATGGGAACGGTGGGTTAACAACCATTATCAGCTGCAATAGATACTACTAGGGTCCAGTAGGGTCCTCATATCAGTGTTGTGTTTCACAGCTGAAGGTTCAGGTGAAGGAGCCTCGACCGATCTACGAGCCAGGAGAAGAGTTCAGCTTGCTGATAACTGGAGATCCTGGAGCTAAAGTTGGGCTGGTGGCGGGTGGATAAAGCTGTCCATGGACTGAACCAGAACAGACTCACTCAGAAGAAGGTGGAGGTCCTACATCAACATCTCAACGGGCCCTGAACGCTTGTGATTGTCTTATAAATGATCTGTTTGCTGCTTTAGATTTCCGACATTGTAGAGAAGCATGACACCGGCTGTACGGCAGGAGGTGGAAGAGACAGTATGGGGGTTTTCAGTGATTCAGGTCTGATGTTTGAGTCCAGCACTGCAGGAGGAACTAACACCAGAACTGGTATATATAAATAATGTTCTTTCAGTTTTTTAAAGCTGTACAAATCTCTTAGCCTGTTATTTAAACATCCTCTAGTGCCAGAATGTCCCGTCCCCTCAAAGAGAAGAAGAAGAGCTGAGAGTGCTCAGCGGGTCACCACTATACTGGGTGAGAAGAAGCTGGAGCTTTTCTTTTACTTGACAGTCAGTAAAGGATAAAGATTTTCAGCAGTTCTTTGTCTTCTCAGCTGGTCAGTACTCTGGTGATCTGAGGAAGTGTTGTGTGGATGGAATGAGGGATAATAAACTCGGCTACACCTGTGAACGAAGGGCCATGTACATCGTGGATGGAGAGGAATGTGTCCGGGCCTTCCTGCACTGCTGTAATGACGTGGTGGCTCGCAGTATGGAGGCTGGAGAGGAGGAGATGATTCTGGCTCGGAGTACGTTTTTAAATATTGTTCAGTTGATTGTCAAACTCATGATCTCAACACTGTGTCATGTTTCCACAATACTCTATGCATCCCTTCAGGGAACTTCATGCATCCACTAGCTCACACAACACACAACAATTACAGACAATAGAAACAAACTATGATGATGTGATATAGTATAATATAGAAACCAGTATGATGTGATTGGTCTACTCTGCTCTGATTGGTCAGACGGCCCAGTATGATGTGATTGGTCTACTCTGCTCTGATTGGTCAGATGGCCCAGTCTGTTGTGATTGGTCTACTCTGCTCTGATTGGTCAGATGGCCCAGACTGATATGATTGGTCTACTCTGCTCTGATTGGTCAGATGACCCAGGCTGATATGATTGGTCTACTCTGCTCTGATTGGTCAGATGGCCCAGGCTGATGTGATTGGTCTACTCTGCTCTGATTGGTCAGATGGTCCAGTCTGTTGTGATTGGTCAGTTATTGTGATTGGTCTACTCTGCTCTGATTGGTCAGATGGCCCAGGCTGATATGATTGGTCTACTCTGCTCTGATTGGTTAGATGATCCAGTCTGTTGTGATTGGTCTACTCTGCTCTGATTGGTCAGATGGCCCAGTCTGTTGTTGTGATTGGTCTACTCGGCTCTGATTGGTCAGATGGCCCAGTCTGTTGTGATTGGTCTACTCTGTTCTGATTGGTCAACCACTTACAACATGTGTCGGAAACCATATCAATCATATCAGTTATCATTTGGCAGGGCAAAGACAGCGTCTTGTTGAAGCTTGTCGACAACACAAACCAAACTCTTCCAGTCTCAGCTACAACTACAGTCTTTGAGGGTCAAAGTAGACCGTTATACCTATTCAGTTGTGTTTGTGTTTAGTTTAGCTTTCATGGACTTTTAGTATGTTTTCATTAATCACATGTTCCTTTGATTGATTTTTCCTCCAGTCATCAGCTTCCATGGACACTAGTCCTTATCACAGCTGTTCGTCAATGAGTTCATTCTCCCTGAGCATTTGAGTTGTTCACCTTCACTCAGTCAGTGGTGTTCTGGTCTCTGTTTTGAGCAACTTCTGTCTTGCCCTGTGGATCATTCTTAATAAAACTTCACATTTTTAACTTTATCCTGATTTCATCTATCTGTCTGCAGACTTGCTAACATCAATGTTTTCGCAAGCAGCCAATCAGTAGTGTGTTATGCAAATTCGTTACAAACATACATATGTAGGTTCAAGCAGGAAGACTGGAAATAATGTTCATTTGAGTTTACGGATTTCCTAAAGAAACACCAGGATTGATCATGGATTTAATGAGTGAAGTAAATTCCTATTTGCTCACAGTATATTCTGTTAACCTGGACAGGCGAGGACAGCGACTATTATGAGAGTTTTGATGAAATCACATCACGTACACAGTTTCCAGGAGAGCTGGCTTTGGACAGAGGAGATTCTGCCCTTCTGTCCAACTAATAACAAGTTATGGTGAGTAGCAAGACAAAACGAATATATTTTAAATAAGCAGAAGTGATGGCAAATGTTTTTTCGTTACTAGTTACTTAGTATCTTAGTAATTTCTTTCTTTATCTGTTTTAACCTTTTTCTATTTCCTCCTGTCCCAGTCAAACAACATCGATCACAAGAGACAGAATCTACCTGAAAGAATCCATCACTACTTGGCAAATATTCGCTTTCAGCCTGTCAAAATCTCACGGTAAAATGTGTTATGTTAGGATAAAGTACACTTATATAACACACTCTTTTCACCTCGTTTTAGACCTGTAGCATCATGCTAACGCTCCATTGCTGTGTTTTTCTCCAAAGGCATATGTGTGGCAGATCCATTCGAGATGATAGTTTATAAGAGGTTCTTCATTGACCTGAAGGTGCCGTTCTCAGCTGTGCGCAATGAGCAACTACAAATAAGGGTCATCCTTCACAACTACACCAAGAAGAAAATTAGGGTACATTCTCACAGTCATTTTGGTCCTTGATAATCACCCAGTGTGGTGTCAGATACAATCTACGTGAGGATAATGAATGGGCAGGATGAGGCAAATTAGAGTACTTACTTCTGGGAGTCCAAGTTCACAGGTTTTACATGGTTGTTTGCAAGGAACAGGCTAATACAGCAAGGACTAGAACTAGGTGCTATCTCTTCCAGTGTTTTTAGGTAACAAGTAAACTGGTGTAACACATGTGCATTTGTCCAACTGTTGGCTTCTCCTTCAGGCACGGCTTGAGTTCATGGACACTGAACACATCTGCAGCTCCGCCAGCACAAAGGGCTCCTACCAAACAGAAGTGGAGGTCGAGTCCATGTCCTCTAGGACCGTCCCGTATGTGATTATCCCCTGGAGTTGGGCAGTCACTGGATCGATGTGAAGGCAGCAGCGTATGACTCGGTACTACAGTGATGGAGTGAGGAAGATCCTGAGGGTGGTGGTGAGTGAACTTCCCTTCTGCCTCCCAGAAATATGCTAATTTACAGCATTTAAAACAATAACAATTCTACTTTATATTGCTGTCATTAATGTTTCAAACCCAAAAATGGACTTTGAAAATGGAAATGCTATTTCTGAATGCTCCCTGAACATTTAAAACATACTTTTTTAAAATGCTTTACAAATCTTGGTTTCAGTATGTGATTATTAAGGAAACTCTGAACGTTCTCTAAACATTCTGAAACTAGTAGTAACAGTATAACCATCCGATGCTCTTTTGTCATTTCTGAGTGCTACGGAATTTATCGGAATGCTACGGAACTTGATGACTGTTTTGGCACTTGCTATGTGAACACAAAAAAAATGTTGGACATGATTCAAAAGGTTAAATGGTGCTTAATTTGACCCTTTGGAAATGAATGGGGGGCAAATTTCATCTAGTGAAAACCTAGTGCGGCCAAACAAAATATGTCAAGAAATATAACAAGATATCAAGCTAAAATTTGGAAAACAACTTGTTTAGATTTTATGGCTTAGATTTTTATTTTTTTTATTTTTTTTTATTTTTAGAGTTAAACATGTTTTTGACATATGTATTTCATATAAATATTTTAAATAGTATTTCTGTGCATTTTTTATCACAATAAACATAAAATACTGAAAGTTTTATAAAAAGTTGATAAATGGATTAGAAATACAGTGCATAATACATTAAATCCACTAAAAATACAAATTATTAAATAAAAAAATATTATAGAACTAAAATATAGTATATTAATTTCATAAAAATAAATACAAATCTGTCATATTTGATGGACATGCGAATAGCACCAGAGAGTTCAAAAGCATTAGGCCAACGTCAAACTAAATCGCTTTCAGAATAAAAGTGATTTTCAAAAAAAGAAGAGCATTTTCAAACAGCTCAAACCCAATCTCTGTGTTTCAGTCTGAGGGTGTGCTCACTATGATACAGGAGAAAAATGTGGAGCTCAATCCTGCTAAGATGGGTGAGTTTTTGGAGTCTTACCTCCAAAATAGTTAAAAATTCCCCTCTAAAATATCCCAATTTTCTCATTTCAATCTGACCAAATGTGACAGGTGGAGTACAACAAGTGTCTGTCAGGAGTCTCAAACCAGACACTCAGGTCCCCAACACACCCGCTAACACGTACATCACAGTCAAGAGTAAGGAGGAATCTGAAAGCTTATTTATTCTGCTTGTCCATCCGCTCATCCAGTCCTGACCCGCTGTGTGTTACTCAAGGCCAGGAGTTCAGTAAGATGATCGAGCAGGCCATCAGTGGAGACTTCATGGGCCGGTTTATTGTCCAGCCCCGTGGGAATGGAGAGGAGAACATGATCTACATGACTCTACCTGTCATTGCCACTCATTATCTGGACAGCACCAAGCAGTGGGAGACTGTCGGCATGAACCGCCGTAGTGAAGCCATTAACCATATCAACACAGGTCAGCTGACCTCTCTCACTTTTAATCTGATGCATTTCTGAGAGAAAAGTGATATTTAATGATTATAAATGAAGGGGTGGGGCATTGCTTTATCCTGTGGAAGCCTATTTACACATAATAAATAAATCATGCTTGGGTAAATCCTAATTATGACAAAAAGTCAAAATTATGACATTAAAAAGTTGCAATGACAAAAGGTTAAAATTATGACAGTCATTTGAGAAGCCGGAATTTTGACAAAGTAGTAATTATGAATAAAAAGTCAAAATTATGACATACTAAGTCATAATTATTTTAAATTATGTTTCAAAAAGTTGAAATTGTGAGAAAAAACTTTTGACTTTTTGTCAATTTTGTAAATTTCGACATGCCATGACTAATTATTGTAATATTATGACTAATAATTTCGACTTTAAGTCTCAAGTGACTTTTTGACTTTTTAATGTCATAAATTTGACTTCAGGAGAGACATTGTTTCTGAATTATGGGGAATATAAAAACGGGTTCTAAAAACAAACTGCAGACAAAAAGTAATGTTCAAAAACTATGTAAGATTAAATATTGCATAATAGGTCACCATTAATAGATCCCACAGAAAAGTCTCTATCATGCTAACAATAGCTATAAATTTAGTTATTTACTGTATCATTCTTGTCAAGGTTATCAGCGAGAGCTAACTTTCCGTAAACCAGACGGGTCATTTGCTGCCTCGATGAGAACGACGAGCAGCAGCATGGTGAGACGAGCGCTCCTATCCGTAATTATCTGATCAATAATTTACATGTCGTTTCTTACCTCTTCTTTTCTGGTCATTACAGGCTGACGGCATATGTGGCGAAAGTGTTTGCGAATGGCCAGCGATCTGATCGTCATAGAGGAGGATGTGATCTGCAGCGCCCTCAAGTGGCTGGCCGTAAACAAACAGCAGCCAGACGGCACGTTTAAAGAAGACGCGCCCGTTATACACGAAGAGATGCTTGTACGTTACATTTGGATTAAAGGGTTAGTTCACCCAAAAATGAAAATGATGTCATTATTGACTCTCCCTCATGTCGTCCCGAGCCCATCAGACCTCCGTTCATCTTTGCAACACAGTTTAAGATATTTTAGATTTAGTCTGAGCGGTTTCTGTCCCTCCATTGGAAATGTGTACGGTATACTGTCCTTGTCCAGAAAGGAAATAAAGACATCATCAAAGTAGTCATGTGACATCAGTGGGTTAGTTACAATGTTTTGAAGCATCGAAAATACATTTTGGTCCAAAAATATCAAAAACTACGACTTTATTCAGCATTGTGTTGCGTTCCGGCTCTGTTGTGGATCCGCATTCAGTGACGTTCAGTGTGTCTGTGTGCGTCACACAACACAATGCTGAATGAAGTCGTAGTTTTTGATATTTTGGACCAAAATGTATTTTCGAATGCTTCGAAACATTGTAACTAACCCACTGATGTCACATGACTACTTTGATGTCTTTATTAACTTTCTGGACAAGGACATATACCGTACACATTTCCAATGGAGGGACAGAAAGCTCTCTGAACTAAATCTAAAATATCTTAAACTGTGTTCTGAAGATGAACGAAGGTCTACGGCAAGACATGAGGGAGAGTCAATAATGACATCATTTTCATTTTTGGGTAAACTAAGAATGTAATTTCCACCAGTGAAGGCTGTCAAACACAATAAAGCACTTGAAATTGCAGTGAAATGTTTATTATAATTCAGATAAATAATTTGTCCTTTGATGGGTCGTGGGTGTTATTCATTTAATTATATAATAACTTTAAATGATTTGAAGAACAAAGCTCTAAAGATATGCTGTTAAATCCTGCAGTGTGCACACTAATGTTTGAGTTTTATCCTAACAGTTGCTTGGGATGTGGTTTATCTGAGTGTATGTTAATTCCAGGGTGACGTACAGGGGAAAGACAGCGACGCCTCTCTAACTGCATTCGTTCTGGTTGCCATGCAAGAGGGCAGTAAGATCTGCACTGAATCTGTAAGTAACAAACAGCGCTATGATACGTCGTAACAGTCTCACTGAGTCTCTCTCTCTCCAGAGTCTTCAGGGCAGTATAAACAGAGCCGTTCATTACCTGACGCTGAGAGTTCACAGTCTGACCAGCACTTATGCTGTCGCTATGACTTCTTACGCTTTGGCCAATGCTGGAAAACTCAATAAAGACATCCTGATGAGTCATTCCAGTCAGAACGAAGGTCAGTGACAATACACTCAAACCAACTGTGCAACTACAGCCACTATACGCATGACATAAATAAACCTACACACACCAATGACATAATAAATTACTTTCAGTTACTCCCTCAATCCTTTAGACTATACGTGAGTTGCAGAAAGGACCAATCAGCTGTTTGATTGACATGTAAAACAGCCAACCGCTGTTCACTTCCTGCATTTTCTGATTAAGTGTCAGTTGTGTTTTTATAACTACATGGAACAGTTTGTGTTTTGAGTTATAAATGAAGAAATACTAATACTAGAAATGTACAAGTTACAGTGAGATAATCGATTGATTATTGTAAATAAAATAACAATAAAAACTATTAATTATTAAAGGAGTAGTTCACTTTTGAAAACTTTTGCTGATAATTTACTCACCCCCATGTCATCCAAGATGTCCATGTCATTTTTTCTTCAGTCGAAAAGAAATTAAGAGTAAATTCCAGGATTTTCTCCATATAATGGACTTCAATCGGAACCAAATGTTTCAAGGTCCAAAAGACAGTTGCAGTGCAAACTGTTCAAAGGGCTTTAAACGACACCAGATGATGAATAAGGGTCTTATCAAGCGAAACGATTGCGCATTTAAAAAAAACAAAGTTTAAGTTTTATAAGCTCAAATGCTCATCTTGCTCTGTTCTTCTGACGGCACGTTCGTGATCTCCTGTTCGAACTCGTTCATCAAAATGAACGAATCTTTTTCCGAGTCAATCCGTTTGTTTCAGTTGTCTGAATGAACCAAATGACGCGGAAAGGATTCTAAAACTTTGCAGTTTGCACTGAAAGTGTCTTTTGGACCTTGAACCGTTTGGTTCCCATTGAAGTCCATTATATGGAGAAAAATCCTGGAATGTTTTCATCAAAAACCTTAATTTCTTTTCGACTGAAGAAAGAAAGACATGGACATCTTAGATGACATGGAGGTGAGTGAATTATCAGACAGAATGTTACGAGATGTTTTTATGCTCTATATTGTGATCTGAGCTGAAACGACTTTTCAGAACAAGAACAAGTGTGGGCGGGGTCTTGATTTTGTCTGTGGGGAATTGATTTGATGGTTGTGGTTTGCTATTAGTGGATCTGATGTGAGTGACAGGTTATTGCCCGCCTTCGTCATCAGAGGAGAGCATCTGCAAGAGGGAGGGGAAGTTATTTTGATTCTAGATTATGAAGGAACTTTTTTTTTTAAATGCACACAGATAAATAATTTATAAATACCGTATTCGAAGAAAATAACGAATTCTTCATTTTAATTTCATGGTGACTTGTTAACCTAACCAGAAATGGCAAACAAATTACTAACTGATTTGAAAATAACACATTTTAACATTTTTTAAAACCATGTCAACCTTTTCCATTTGTGTCTTCTGAACAGTTCGGTAGGTTTTGGCAAGTTCCTGGTCGGCGTGAGTCTCTCTGGAGGCCACAGGTTCATGCGCTCCTCGCGTCTGGTGAAGGTGAAGGACTTCGAGCGCGCTTGGAGCGGCCGGTACGCCTGGCTGAGAGCACAGAGACCGCACTATGGAGCCAGCGGTACCACACAGGTACAGAGCTGATCATTACTGATTAAAATAAAGTTTAGTGATGCAGATTAAGTGATTATTATGCAAAAACATAACCAACACCATCAGATCACCTTTTCTCTTTAATCATCTGGCTGTTATAACTCACATACAATAGCCAAACAAAATCTAATGTTAATCGTTTAAGGGACATGAGCCCAACTAAAGCAAACACTGATCAGCATAATGGTGACTGCAATATGATTTAACCTTCAGCGATTCTGCTTGTTAACGCCAGGTGTCTTCAATAATGCTCAATCATCACTCAATGAATCACTTAATTAGCTCATTAACTTTAATTTGCTCATATTTTAACACTTTAACTGTGTATTTAATAAAACCCCTGGTCTAAAATGCTTTGAGTATTTGCTTCATGAATGCTATGTTTCTGCCTCGTCTCTTAGGCGAACATCGTGGTTTTCCAGGCCGTGGCTGAATATCGTACAGAAGCGAAAGAAGCAGGACGTGAATCTGAACATTGAACTCTCTGTGGAGGGAAGAACAACACACAACAGATGGACTTTCACTCGTTCCAACATACATGTGACGCGATCAGACAAGGTGACCGAACAAATATGAGTGAACAGACATGCAGATGTTTGCTTTTGCCCTTCAATTCTTTTGCATTTTTCTTATTTCAAATCATACATGTCACATGTTCTCATGACAGGTGAAACTAACACAGAAATTCAACGTGACTGCTCATGGGAACGGGATGGCAACTCTCTCGGTGAGCATTCGTGAGAAATCAGTTACAGGGTGTTTAAACAGATTTACAGCTTGATCTGTCCTCAGGTGTATTCTCTGTATTATGCCCTGCCTGAAGAGAGAAAAACAACTGTAATGCGTTTGATCTCAGTGTGAAGATTGAGAAACAGCTTGTCGGTAGGATTGATCAGTTCATGTCTTCTTCATTGATTAGTGACGTTTAACAGTGTTATATCTTCTCAATCTGCTTTGCATGCAGTGTCACATCCAGGAGCCATTGAAAGTTATCTGCTCACCATTGAAACCTAGTGAGTAAAAGCAGATCCGTCCGTCCCGTATGCCAGCTGTACGACTGTCCCAGCAAACAAATTTAGGTTCTGGGAACGTTAGATTTTGGTTCCCAGGACGTTCCTAGAACTTTCCCTTAAGGTTAACCCTAAAACCGTATTCTGGACAAATGTGGGCAAAATAGTTTTGATTTATTTTTAAAAAATACTTCCCTTGATCTGAGCGGTACAAGACTTGGCTACTTATTTTTTGACTCAATTCTACAATGTTAAGTGGGTGAAAACAAAAACTCCTTAATCTTGTATTTGGGTCAAAAATGGGCACCCATAGAAATGAATGGGAAAAACTGTCATTTTAGAGCATTCTAAAATAAGCCAAAATAAGACACCAGGTGACAACAAAGTCACTTCATCTTTAGGTTTTAGCTCTAAGAACTTATTGGAATGATATTTTAATGTAGTTAAAAAAAAACTACATAGTAATTAATTTACATTGAAATAATTTACATAGAAAATATGGTACTTTTTGAAGTAAATAAATTCAAAAATACCCCAAAATAAAAAAAAAACACCATAAATGGATAGACAAAACTTTTTTGAAGACAGTGATATAACATTTATAATAAATAAAAATTAGGATCACACCTGAGTCCTCTGTGCCCACATTTGTCCATAATTACAGGATTAAGGGCTATAAAGTGAATACGGTTTGAGGGCTACGGGAACGTTCCCGGAACATTCTCCTTACGTTGTAAAAATGGAACCTAAAAATAACCTACATGGAACATTCCTATAACATTCTTGTTTGGTTCCCAAAAAAACCTAATGGGACCATTCGGGAACGTTAGGGGAACGTTCTGTGTTTGCTGGGGTTAGATTTGCATCTTCAGCTGAATGTGAGCATGGACTGATGGAAAGTTAGATCACATGTTGTTTTAATCCATCTGTGCAGTTTCAAGAACCCAGCGAGAGATGCTGCCATGTCTGTTTTGGATGTTGGCCTCTTAACAGGATTTAAAGTAGATGATACTGATCTGTCAAAGGTAAAGCGATTTCAGAAATTGAATATTACCACATGTCACTACACGCATATAGACTGAACAAAACATCATCGAAAAATGTGTTTTCTGGCCCCCAAAATGCCATTGTCATATAAATGAAAAGGCATTTAGCAAAGAGTACTATGAACTTATTTTTGTTAGCTGGATGCTACCTGAAACTCACTTAGCCACGATCAAATGTCATTCATTCACACATTTATATAATTCTCGGTTTTGACTGGTAACAATATGGATGTGGTTCTATAATGGATAATCTTCTCAGTGTTTGAACTTTTCTGATTTATTCCATTAGTTATCTAAAGGGAAAGAGAAGTACATTGAGAGATTTGAGATGAACATGGAGCTTTCAGAGCGTGGATCGCTGAATCATCTTCTTGAATAAGGTACTGAAAACTACACCTTTAACACCAACGAGAGACTCTGAACACCAAACATGTGAACATCCAGTCAAATGAATGTTATATTTTAAGATTTAATATAATATTTTCTGTATAACATCCACTTGTGTTGTGGTACAGTATGAATCTCTCTTTAAAATTATGGCTGAACAGAGTTATTACCCGTGTATGGAAATACTTGAATTGCATAAATGCAAAGGTGTGTGAATGTAAAGTCATAATAATTGTCAGTGTGTGTCATTAGGTTTCTCATAAAGAGAGGGAAAGGATTGCTTTCAGAATGCACAAGATCAATGAAGTGGGAATGCTGAAGCCCGCCGGTGTCACTGTGTACGAGTACAACGCTCCAGGTACATGATGTCACATGGACACACACACACGACACAAAGCTTACAGTGAAAACAGTGGAAGGAAGTGGAAAAGGCTAACCTAACCAGAAATGGCAAACAAATTACTAACTGATTTGAAAATTGTATACACATCATTAAACAGAAGTTGCATTAGTCTTGTGACGTAGATCCGAGTGAAACAGCCTCTGGAACAGGATAATATGTGGGCGGGGCTTGGTCCATAGGAAATTGATTGAATGGTTGTGGTTTGCTATTGGTCGATTTAATGTGAGTGACAGGTTGCCCCGCCCTCGTCCCAGTAAACATTTAATCAGAGAAGAGATGATGTTGCGGGAAAAGGTATTCTAATGGTGTGTTCACACCGAACGCGAATAGAGCGCCAAATACGCGTCTACCGCGTCTAGGTTTTGAACCCATTCGCGAATCCGCTTCACTTGCGAATAAAAAAAAACAACACAATTTCTCTCTGGCATACGTTTCCGGCATGTCTGAAATATAAGATATTGCTGCCCTGTACTTGTGGAAAGTCCCAAATACGGAGGAAAGCCAAACGCTGACGTGTCTGGGTTCACAGCACCATCCAGAGGCGAACTCAAATCGGTGAATTTCACCGTCTTCTCCAGGAACTGCGCCTGGATGACAGCCTGTCTCTGTACGCATACGACGTAGTATCATATACTTCAGGGGACCCACAGACGGCAACAATTAGCATCTCCTCCATTTTCGACAACAGTGATAGACCGGACGTATCGATTAGCTCTTCGTTGATTGGCTGGCGCAACAAAGCGTCATGCGAATCTTCCAGCTCGAAGTTCAAATTTTTCAACTTGCGCGGAAGACGTTCGCGGCATTCGCAACGGCAGGCGCGAACGATGCGTCTACTTGCGTCTTTGCATTTGACTTTGTATGTAATCTACTCGCCCAAACGATTAAATTCGCGTTCGGTGTGAACACACCATAAAAGTCTATATCAGTGTCAGTGTTTCTGAACTCCCTGAAACGCCCATTGTAATCTTGAGTTTTTTTCCGGGAACAAACATGTCACAATATTCTTCATTTAAATAATGAATATGCAGAATAAAGGGGCGGGGCCTGGTTGAGATGGTTAGTAGTGTGTTAAACTGGGGGTTATGGTAAGAGGCGGGGCATTTCCCAAACACTCTCGAAATCGCTCGACCAATTCCAACACACTGCTCAGCCGACCAATCAGAGCACAGTGTTTTTCAGAAGGAGGGGCTTCATAGAGACAGGAACTAAAACAGAGTGTTACTGACAGACTGGAAGAGAGGAGCCGCAACAATAGAGAATATGAGGAAAATAAAGTGTTTTTTATTTTATTTAAGCATTAAACCCTATTCTAGCAGAGCCTAAAAACAAAATCAAATCTTTGTAAAAGGGCATAAAAATAAAAAAAACAAGATTGTCCAGTTTCATGGTGACTTGAATCTAACACGCAGATGATCGATGTGTGAAGTTCTTCCATCCTCATAAGAGAGATGGTACGCTGAACAGACTCTGTCATGAAGACCTGTGCGAGTGTGCCGAAGGTGCGTCTGTCTATGAACTCAATACACACTGTTTGAGTTGATATGTGAGGCTGGTGTGTGTCTGTGTGCATGTTTGTAGATACACATGTCTGTGTTTACAGAGAACTGCAGTCTCCAAAAGAAGCATCACATTAAAGAGTCTCAGCGTGCCGACAAGGCCTGTGAGCATGGAGTTGACTACGGTAAACACACACAGATTTCTGCTTTTGTAAATGTGTTTGTCTGTGTGAAGAGCTGGGATTTATAAGCTGTAACACACTTCTCTTATAGTTTATAAAACCAGGGTGGTGGGAAAGCAGCTTTCACTGCAGGCAGACATCTACAACATGACCATTGAACAAGTGCTGAAGGAAGGTATATTTAATGTTTTATTTGAATATTTATTTTTATTTTAGTTAAATTTACCTTATGGACTTTATCAGCACAGTCATTTAAGAACATACCAGTTTGAGCCTTTTTAATGAAATCCAAATGATCAAATAAATTAAAAAGATGTTATGTAGGCACACAGACATCAAGAATTAGCATATAAATCTCAGCAAAGGTGACAAACAGATCACCTCTGAACATAAGATCATTATTTATTCATGCAGCAATGCATGATGGGAGCCATGAATGAGTTTGGATTGGTGGCACCCAGAATGCAATGCAACATGCTTTATAATAGTCACCATTGTTGAGATTCACAGGCTGATTCTTGATGTCTGTGTGTCTTATATAGTTTCAGTTCTGAGAGTATGGATATGCAAAAATAGGGTGAAGGAATATGCATGAATCTGTATATAATGCCTCTTTTTCAATATTTCTTATATTTGTATTAGTAATTGTATTGATTTAGCCACTAGTCGTGTTTCCATTACCCTTCTAATTGCCTTCAAAAAGTCAGCAGAAAACTTCCATTTATCGCAAAAAAGTTGGTAACACTTTATTTCGATAGTCCACTTAGACATTCTACTAACTATAAGTAACTTTTCAACTAACTATCATTAGAGTATTAGTAGACTGTCTGCTAACACTTTATTTTGTTGGTCCCCCAATAGACATTCAACAGACTAATAGCGACTACAAATAAACGTATTCTCCTAACCCAAAGCCTAACACCTAACCATAACCTAACAATCTACTATGATATACTAATACTCTAATGAGAGTTAGTTGACATGTAGTTGAAAAGTTTAATTAGTAGAACGTCTAAAGTGACTATCGAAATAAAGTGTAACCAAAACGTTTTTACGCTCGCATGAGGTGGTTTTTCAGGCAATTCGAAAAATAAATATTTCACAAAACTGCAAAAGAAACAGTTTTTGCGCATTTACAGGTCACCTGACGTATATGACACGGTGTGTTTAGACAGAATACGAGACAGGGTTATTTATTAAATTCACAAAAGCCAGTGCGGTAGCTGGGAAATACGTAAACCTGCCAACATCCGTCGCCCTGATTTTTGGAATGACTTTTGCGAGAGGAAAACGCATAACATTTTAAGTCGCATAACATCAGTTAATGGAAACACCGTCATTTCGCAATAGTTTTTTGTCGACATTTAGAAAAAATCGCAAAACTTTTGCCCAAATCTGTAGCTTAATGTTGCAATTAATCTCTATAATTGTATATTTATAATAATTGAACATAATGTAAAATTGCTTGGAATGTAAAAACATAAATAACTTTTTTTGATGGCACAACTCTCTATTGTTACAATTAAGCAAAATATTAAGGTCAGTGATATGATGATAATGATTGATGGAAATGATTGTTGATAATGAATTAGCGTAGATTCTCTTATGAAAAAGTCGATTGAATGTAAAGCTTAATGAATGCAATACAAAAAGCAAACAATAAATCAATCAATCAAAGCTTTATTAAGGACACACATGGTCCAACCAGGTACAAAACATAAAGAAAAATAAAATAAAATATCACAGGTTTACATATTGGCTAAAACACTAATGGTTCCACATACTAGTCATGTTTAAACTTTAAGTGCCGTAAGGCTGTTTTCTTTTTTCTCTTTTACTATAAAATGAATCTCCAACACATTTAAGAGTGTATGTTTTTCAGGCACCGATCCAGCTGTGGAAGGGCAGACCAGGTCTTTCTTGGCTCATCCTTTCTGTAGAGAGTTTCTTGAATTTGAAGAAGGCAAAACCTACCTGATCATGGGCCAAACCACATCACTTCCTAGGATTGGTGGAAGGTAGGAGCTTTATGAACATTATGAGGACAGTCTCTCTTGTTTGTTTTGGTCTGAACTCGAATGCTCAAACGCTCCAAACCGCGTCATCTATGACACTAGAGTAGACGCACAGTATGTTTCAATCTTGATGTGTGTATGTGTGTGTTTTTAGACTGAGGTATAACCTGGGTGAGCAGACCTGGGTTGAGTACTGGCCGACCCAAGAGGAGGCCCAAACTGAAAAATACAAAGACAAGTACACCGACATCAATGCATTCGCTGAGCAGCTCTTCAACCTCGGATGCACAACATAAAGACAACATTCCAGATTCACTGTAAGAAATGATCAGTTTACTGACGTCAAGCTTTCTGTAATAGGGAAAACTGGGATAAGGCCTCACACATTTTACTTATTTTACCCCAATTGTTGGGTATTTGCATTGAATTCACATGAATTATTGAATTAGTGTTTTAATCTGCAACCACTGCTATAGTAAAAACACATTAGTGTAACGGTACTAGACTATGATCTAGTCATAATGACAGCTTTCATCATGTGACAACTTGCCCCAGTCTATTTGAGTCATTACTTTCTGAAGTTAATTGAGCTTTAAATAAATAAGACAAATTAAATTAATTTGTTCTCATCTCTTTGGCTTCAAAACTAGGCATTATGTATTGACTCTCTCACACACACAACAGATAAAACACATTTTTTCAGTATTAATCATAATTTAAATCAGGTTGATGAAGGTGAAAGACACACAAGTCCTTTCGAGCTATAATACAGATTTATAAAAACATTGAATATAAAATAGAGCATCAGTGTTACAAACACTAACAGCAACTTGACCTGTTGAGCAATCGTGGTTTTTATTTCATGTTCACAATGAGTTTGCATGTGTGGGCTGATAAGGACAGATGACTTGGGTGCTTCGATGTTAAACTCATAACCCCATGAGTCTCCTGTGCAGTGCACACAATGCTCCTTTGGGCTCAGTATGGCCTAACAAAACAAAATATACATTTTAATATTAAAAATTATTTTAATTAACTTCTCATCTATACATTTATGCTGTGTTTTGAGGGAACTGAATTACTGCAAGATTCCTCAACTACACCATTAGCATGCATATAAATGTACAATTTTAATGAAAAAATAAATAAATAAATAAATAAAAACACATAAATAATGAGCAAACTTTCTGGATATTGATCTAGATGTTAGATGCATAATTCTGCCATCTGCTGTTTAGATTTATTTTTGTGCAAATAACACAGTTTCAGCCAGAAAAAGTAATTGCCGTATACTTCAAGCAGAGGCCCGGCGGCCCCATAGAGATCCATTCATTTTCCTAAATGTGACTTACTGCTCTTTTGTTATGATTATATACAGGTGAAACTCGAAAAATTAGCATATTGTACAAAAGTTATAATTATAAAGGAAACCATAAGTCTATTTGGGGTCACATAGCCCAAGAGCCGAGATCAGTGGGAACAAACCTGCTTCTTTACATAGTATAAACTCAGATTGATCGATCGATTTAAAGGCACATCTTTCAATGACAGCGATGCTGCAGTGATGGTCTGAACCTGATCGGGGAGGAAAGCGACAGTGTCACAACTGTAATCGCACAGGATGATCATGGTGACTCATAGTTCAGGTCCCTCCACCCATGTTACTCAATAACTGACAGTGAGGATGATGATGATGATGATGATGATGATGCTGTTTTTCTGAAGTGAGGATGATTATATTGAGAATAAGCGTCTGATGTAGTTCAGATACAGGCATGATGCGCGTGGACTCGGTGTGGCTGGCGGCTGTGGTCGTCTCATTACCCCTCCTCTCCCTCTGCGACCCTCTGTGAGTATAAACACAACTGATGCTGGTTGAGTTGTGATGAAATTGATTGAAAATACTATTTAAAATAGCTGCGTCTCTGTCTTTAAGAAATCAGATCCCAGTCTTTGTTTTGCAAAGAGCTTCTGATTAGTCCAATCAAATCACTCAGAACAGAATCAGATAATTGTGGGTGTAAATTTAACTGTTAAATTGTGTTAAAGGAATAGTTGACTTAAAAATATAAACATTCTGTCATCACTTACTCACCCTCAAGTTGTTTCAAACCTGTATGGATTTCTATCTTCTGCTGAGCACAAAAGAAGATGTTTTGAAGATTGTCAGTATCCAGATGGACCCACTGACTTCTATAGTAGGAAAAAATAAAAATACTATAGAAGTCAATGGGGTCCATCAACTGTTTGGTTACCGACATTCATCAAAATATCTTCCTTTGTGTTCAGCTGAAGAAATTCATAGAAGTTTGAAACAACTTGAGGGTGTGTGGAAGCGTATTACATTCAAATGAGGAAAAAAAGTAAATTATCTGAGAATTAAGAGATTTTTTCATGAAAAAAAAGTTTTGCTCTGTTTTTCTGAATTAACGAGCTATACCAGGATTATGAGATTATATATCAGGATTTTTTTCAGATAATCAACGTCAGTCATTAATTCAGAAAAACAGCGCAAAAACTTTTTCCCATGAAAAATTATCTCGTAATTTTTAGATAATTGAGTCATTAATTCAGAAAAACAGAGCAAAAAGTTTTTTCCCATGAAAAATTATCTCGTAATTTTGAAATAATTGAGTCATTCATTCAGAAAAACAGAGCAAAAACTTTTTTCCCATTAAAAATGATCTCGTAATTCTGGGATAATTAACTTGTTAATTCAGTTACTCAATTATTAATTTGTGAATGTAATATCGCTTCCATAAGGATGAGTATGTTATGACAGAATTTACATTTTTTAAGTGAACTATTCATTTAAACATACAGCACTGTTAATCTCACAATAACTTTGGAAGCCCTAATTGTCTGTAAATAATACATTAATTAGTGCTGTGAAATGAGATTAAGATATATTGGTAACATTTTATTTTAGGGTCCAATTCTCACTATTAACAACTTGCTCATCAGCATGTATTTTAGTACGATATTGGCTGTTTATTAGTACTTATAAAGCACTTATTCTGCATGACCATATTCTACATGCACCAATATCTAACATCTTACTAACTATTAATAAGATGTAATCAGGAGTTTATTGAGGTAAAAGTAGAGAATTGAACCCTAAAATAAAGTGTGAGCGATATATTCGTCTGTATTTCCCACGTAAATGAACCTGTATCGTTCAGCTTCATTCTCTCGGCCCCGAACCTGCTGAGAGTCGGGTCCCCGGAGAGAGTGTTTGTGGAGGCGCAGGACTATTCTGGAGCCAGTCTGGATGTTAAAATCTCAGTGAGAAACTCTAAAGATAAGCGTGAAGTGGCGAGTACATCAGTTTCTCTGACATCTGCCATGAACTACCAGGTTCTGTTGGAGATAGAGGTAAGAAGGTTGTCGATGTGTTAAAAATAAGAGAGGATGTGTTTTACAGACTTAAACCGATGGATGGTTTGCTGTTTTAGTGTGTTGTTTCTCAGTTGTCCGTGTGTCGTGTGCCTGTAGATACCTGGTAATGCATATTCCTTTGAGAAGGGAGTGGAGCAATATGCAATCCTGCAAGCTCAGTTTCCACAAAAGCTGCTGGAGAAACAGGTCATGGTGATTTTTAAATCTGGACACATAGTTTTACAGACTGATAAGACCATCTACACTCCAGACAGCACAGGTGGACATATTTGCTGTTCTATATTTGTTTGTTGTGGAGCCAGTCTTGAGATCTTGCAATGACACAGATGTTTGTCTTCTCCTAGTTTTTTACAGAGTGTTTTCACTGAGTCCAGGCATGACACAGGCCGTAGAAAGTGGAGTCCGAGTGGAGATCTTGGTAAATGTACCCTCCGTCTGTGTATTAAATGTAGACTTTTGTACTCAACAGTGAATGTGAATAGCTGATTTCGTTTGGTTGTCCGTTTATATGTGTTTTTGTCAATTTCAATGCAACTAGAGAATAAATATCTTCAATGTTGACAGACACCTGATGGCATCAGCCTTCAGAGCAAATCCGTTTATCCCAATGGAGGACTGGTGTCAGGAACATTCAGCCTGACTGATCCGGCCAGGTGAGTCCCATTTACATCAATGTATTGAAGATACTTAAAACCCAATATTGCTGAGTCAGTTTTTTAACACTTTTCCAAAGATAGAGTACTTGGTGTCCCATTTTTGTGCATTTTTTTTTTTGCTAGTACTTAGGAATTAGAAGTGTTCTTCAATATGTTGAATATTTATTTTGAAAGTAGCCAAAATAAATTGCAAACCTCATTAAAAAAAACATATAAATTCCAGGTTGTTCAATATAATCTACATTATTTCTTGAAAGATTTTTTTTTTCAGAACAACTTTTGTTCAGGCACACAGACATATAGATTCAGTGTATGAATCTCAACAATGGTGACAAAAAGAATATATTAGGAAAAGGAGATTCCTAAAACAGTTCAGATTATAATTTATTCATGCAGCAATGTATGATGGGAGCTATGAATGAGTTTTGATAGGTGGCACCCAGAATGCACTGCTACATGCTTTATTATTGTCACCATTGTTGAGAATCACAGGCTGATTATTGATGTCTGTGTGTCCAAACAAAAATTTTTTTTTGACTTTTGATCAGAACAACTTTTAAGAAACCTTTTGGATTATATTGAAAAATCAGGATTTTATGACGTTAAATCACTTTAATATGATAATGATCAATATACATCTATATCAGAGATTAGGACTGAATGAGTTCAGTAATTCAGGTCATATAATTGCAAATTAATGATTAAGTTAAAACATAATCAACACCATGAAATCACATTTTCTCTTTGTTCATCTGGCATTAAAACATTACTATCATGTTGATTTTTTTATTGAAAATTAAAGAATTAAAGTTTAAAGAACGTTTGACGAACATTATACCTTTTAAAACACGTTCCTCTAACATCAAGAAAACTGGACATTTTTTGAAAAATGCCGTTCCCTTTTAGTGGAAAGTACCTGTTATCTTTTAATAAGATTGTGACCTTTATTAGCCCTGGGATGTGGAAACTTACAGCGTGGCACCAGAACAGCCCACAGACAAACTTCTCCAGTGAGTTTGAAGTCAAGGAATACGGTAGGTGTCTCTGGATGGGTCTTCGCAAGCTGTTACGACACCGCATTACACAATACACCCATGACATTTGCAATCCAGTGTTATCAGCTCAGGTTCTTCCCTTTTCTCTTGCAGTCCTGCCCAGCTTCGAGGTCTCTCTGAGACCACAGAAAGCCTTCTTCTATGTGAACGATGACAGTCTATCAGTCGATATTGAAGCCAAGTAAAGCACCTTTTTTTTGTACTGAATATTATGGCCATATGCATGTTTTCTAATTAAATGGCTAGCAAATATATATACAGTTGCAATAGTGTTTTAGAATATATTAGCTATTAAAGTAAATGTGTGTTTGTGTTTTCTAAAGGTATTTGTTTGGGGAGAAAGTCAATGGTCATGGGTTTGTTGTATTTGGTGTGATTACTGAAGATAACGGGAAGATAAGTATACCAGGCTCCTTACAGAAAGTGAAGGTACTACACACACATATGTTTGTGAAAATACCAGATATTTATATTAAAATTAGATTTTAGGAGTATTTGCTCCATATATGAATAATTTCTGTTGAGGGTTTTCTATGTACAAAAAAGGCGTAAACTCCTACATGTGTGGTCATAAATTCTACTTAGACACATGCAAACACACACACACAAAGTATAATGAGTCTATAATGATAGTTGACAAATGCAGGGGAAATTGCACAGATCTGATCAAGTTTTCTGGCATTCAAAATTGTTGAATGTCAGATCTCAGACGGAAGTGGAACTGCAGAACTGAGGAGAAAACACATCCAAGAGACCTTCCCAAACATCATGCAGCTTGTTGGCCAATCCCTGTACATTACAGTGAGTCTGCTGACCGACACTGGTAAGAACTACACCATTTCTCACATACATTTTTCTTGGACAACAACGTGGACATGTTCAGACCTCAGAAATATTATGTAATGCGTATGTGTTCTTTTCCGTTGATTATCGTACGCATGTTTCAGGCAGTGAAATGGTGGAAGCTCACAGGAAAGGCATTCAGATCGTGACGTCACCGTACACCATACACTTCAAAAGAACACCACAATTCTTCAAACCCGGGATGCCCTTTGATGTCTCGGTATAAAGCATAAGCTAAAACGCAAAATAGGCTTAAGAGCGATCTTTAAGTAAATATTACTGTGTTCCTTATTTTTTGTTCTGGGTTTTGCGCAAAGGTCTATGTAACAAATCCTGACCAGACGCCTGCTCAAAATGTGGAAGTGGAGGTCAATCCTGGAGGGGTCAGAGGTAAAACAAGAGCCAATGGCATTGCGAAGGTTACCATAAATACTCCAGGACAAACTTCTACACTGGAGATCACTGTAAGATGTTCTGATGATGTTCAGACAGATCTGAAACAAAGGAGTATATTTCAGCACATCAGATAACAACGTATTGATTCGTTTCAGGCGAAAACCAAAGATCCACAATTAAGCCACGCACAGCAGGCAGAGAAGAAGATGACGGCTCTCGCTTACATTCCCAAAGGCGGCTCCAACAACTACTTGCACATCAGCATTGATTTTGCAGAGCTTCAGATCGGTGATCAAATGAAAGTCAATCTCAACACTGGACAAAGTCCAGGAGCCAAAGATCAAGATTACACATACATGGTGAGTGACAGATCATGTCATGATCCAAGCAGTGAAAATGTTTCCAAAATGTATTCATTGTCTTTTATCTGCCTCATTTCCAGATCTTGAGTAAAGGTCAGATTGTTCAAGCAGGCAGGTTTAAGAGGAGAGGACAATCTTTAGTGTCTCTGTCTCTACCTGTAACCAAAGACATGGTGCCGTCCTTCCGCTTTGTGGCTTATTATCACGTGGGCTCGTCTGAGGTGGTGTCTGATTCGGTCTGGGTCGACGTGAAGGACACGTGCATGGGAATGGTATTTTGGCCCTGGTCATATAGCACTGTGAAATCGATCTTCATTTGTTTCCTGATCTATGTTCTTTGCTCTTCCAGCTTAAAGTGGAAGTCCACGATCCTGAGAATGTCTATGAGCCTGGGTGAAGAATTTGGCCTGAGAGTTACAGGAGACCCTGGGGCCAAAGTTGGGTTGGTTGCTGTGGATAAAGGCGTTTATGTTCTCAACAACAAGAACAGACTAACTCAAACAAAGGTTGGTAGATCAGAATTGAATCCTTGCATTGTAACGGGGATGAGGCCACATTTTCCAACCTAAACTTCATTCACTTTGTCATTAATTCCTCCAACAGATCTGGGACGTTGTTGAGTCGCATGACACTGGCTGCACAGCAGGAAGTGGAAAAGAAAGCATGCAAGTTTTTAGCGATGCCGGCCTGCTGTTTGAGTCCAGCTCAGCTGGAGGCACTAGCGTCAGAAAAAGTACTTGCATTTACTTGACCTATTCAAGTACAGACTTCACTATTAGCAACGAATGCATCGGACTAATTACATTTTTAAAACTGGTCTGTTCCAGATTCCGCATGCCTTTCTTCATCTCGAAGGAAAAAACGAGAAGTGACCATAACACAACTCTGGGAGTCTCTAGGTAAGAAAACCATTCCTCCATTTACACCCACAAATACCAAACCTCAAATTTTACACTCAGGGAATGATTCCAAGTTTAGGTACTAAGTTTCATTTGAATCCAAATAATTGCCAAGAAACTACTTTAGGGTTTAGCGTTTTCACACCTGAAAGTCCGCACCAAGGTCCGAACCAAAGTTCACGTTTTGATACGTTTTATACTTTCAGAAAGTTTTGGTTTGGTTTCATACTGCAATAATGCGAGTGCACTGAAGAACTTTACGCGACATACTGTACACCACCGGTCAAAAGTTTAAGATCGGTAAGATTTTTTATGTTTTTAAAAGAAGTCTCTTCTGCTCACCAAAGCTGCAATTTTTTGATAAAAAATACACAAAAACACAGTAATATTGTGAAATATTATGACAATTTAAAATGACTTTTTTATGTTAATATATATTAAAATGTAATTTATTCTTCTGAAAAAAAGCTGACTTTTCATCATCATTACTCCAGTCTTCAAATCACTCTATCATGATGATTTTATGCTCCAAAAACATGTATGATTATTATCCATGTTGAAAACAGTTTTTTACATTTTTATTTCAGGATTCTTTGATGAATAGAAAGTTCAAAAGAACAGCTTTTATCTGAAATGGAAAGCTTTTGTTACATTAAACACTACCCTTTAAAAATTAAATGCATAGCTTTTCGATTCGAGGGAACCCATGCGCCGCGAGCTTCCGAGTTGTCCTACAAAGTGACGTCATCACTTCGGCACTCTATAGACATTTGTAATCAGTAGATGTAAAAGATAAGTCAAAACTCTTTCCATTTCTCTTTTCTGATCCACATTTAGTGAGCAAGTACTCTGGCCTTGGGAAGGAATGCTGTATGGATGGAATGAAGGATATGGTTGATTTGACATACACTTGTGAGTATCGGGCAAGCTTTATCGTGGATGGAGAAGGAGTGCAGACAGGCTTTCCTGCACTGCTGCAGTGAGATGACCAGCCGCAACAGAGAGTCGGATAAACAGGGCGAACAGACTCTATCCCGCAGTAAGAGCACTCTCAAATATAGTATACATATTTCAATTGAAACACTCAAGCGAATACACCTGGACTTCAGGTGTGTCTTGAGCAGCCAGAGCTTTTACAAGTTGTGTAAGAGTTTGGAAAACTCCAATTGGAAAAGTACCTTTTTAAGCGTTGCTTCTGTTTTGCCTAAAATAAATCAACCACCCTTTCACCCACAGGTGAAGCCGAAGATTTTGTGAACTCAGATGACATTGTGTCACGCACGCTCTTCCCTGAAAGCTGGCTTTGGGAGGAAGTGGTGTTGCCTAACTGTCCTGCAACTAACCGTCAGTGGTGAGTTTGACTTGCAGTTTTCAACAATGAGTGTTGATGATCCTGTTTAAGTCAAAGATGATCTCTCTTTTAGTCAAACAACCACCGCACGCAGAGATGGCCTCCAGTTGAAAGACTCCATAACCACCTGGGAGATCACAGCCATCAGCTTGTCCAAGACTCATGGTACAGACTGATCTTGTAACATACAAACCACTTATTCATGGATGAAGGAAATTCCTGATATGGACAGGATTTCCCAGGAATTTCCTTTAATATGGACAAGTAATATGGACAAAATTACTATAAAATGAAAGCTATATATCTAACCAAGTTGTGTTCCAAATTTGAAGTTGATACCACAAAAATTGAAGTTCCCATGAGATTTTGTTTAGCGTTAGTACCAAAAATAGCCACCGGGTGCCATTGAATTCCATTGAATTTAATTGTATGCATTTTGCCATAACAAATTAATACATTTCTATCCAAATATCACTTCTGTCACTAAATATGGGACCTTGAGACTCAGACCTTTCTGACAATATGCGTTATATTTATATTCTGAATTTCTGACAATATGTCAGAATTTCACTTAATTTCTGACAATATGTGTTATATTAATATGTGTTATATTTATATTCTGACAATATGTGTATATATTTATATATATATATATAACAGAGGTAATCAACCGCATGCCACAAATGCAATGCATAAGTATACTTATTTCAATGCATCGCTCCATGTCCTGTTGTCCTGGGCTGAAAATGTTCTAGTAGGGTCCTATAATTTCTGCGATCACGGAATAAAAAGCACACTCTTTTTACAACTAAAATAACAGTAAAGGGTAAAAAAAAGAATTCCCAAAAATTAAAACGGAAAAAACGGAATTTGCAAAAATTAAAACGGAAAAAACGGAATTTGGGAAAAAATAAAATGGAATTTGGGAAAAAATAAAACGGATTTTATAGGGCCCTATTCTAGGCATACAAAACATCTAATGCTTTCTGTGTCGGCTTGCTCTTTATTCTCTACAAAGGTATCTGTGTGGCAGATGTTCATGAGATGATGGTGATGAAGAACTTCTTTATTGACCTAAAGATTCCCTATTCAGCCGCACGCAACGAAGCAAATTGAAATCAAGGCTATTATCCACAACTTTTACAGCAGAAATGTAAAGGTCAGATTGGAAGAATGTTTTACCTTGGCAAACCTGAGTTTGATGACCGAATATGCTTTGGCTTTTACCAGCCCTACTTTCTTCTTAAGGAGCATGTGATTTTCATTTCTTGAATTAGGTACATGTGGAACTGAAGGAAACCAAGGACATCTGCAGCCCGGCCAGTAATAGAGGAAAGTACCAAATTGTAGTGGCGGTTGATGCTAAATCATCGTATTCAGTACCTTTTGTCATTGTTCCAATGGCTTTGGACGCCACGCAATTGAGGTGAAGGCGGCCGCCTCGGGACGTGGAAGCGATGGCGTGAAGAAAGATCTCCTAGTGGTGGTAAGAAAAAAATACATCTTGATCAGAAAACAAAAAGACAAACGATGATCCAGAGAATTTGTTCTGTCACTCACTCTTCTCTTAATTTTTTTAGGCTGAAGGCGTTTTGACTAAACTTAATGAAAATCTACAGTTAAGTCCTTCTAAGAAAGGTAAGATGATTCCAACAAAACAAAGAAATGCCCTCAAACTATTTTTTTGACTTAATTTTTGGATAGACTAAAACCTGAAAGGGAAATGTGTAGCATTTGCACTTGATTGTCAAGGATATATATTTGTACCTTTATATGGGCATTTCATGAGTTGTTGGGAGTGTTTTCTTCACATTCAGTGTTTTAGCGAATGTTTCAAATTTTATGATTTTTGTTTTGATTTCTTGGTAAATAATAAAGGCTATACTACACAACAAAATCCCCAGTGTTAAATTAACACAGAGAAGGGAGAATTAACCCTTTACCTGTCACCCCCTTTTTTAAAAATGACATTAAAATGCACTATACAAACTTTAATGGTTGTAATTCAAGAATGCTTTGGAATATAGACCTAAGTTTGGTCTTGTTTTAAAGAAAACAATCAGCAGATTATTACTAAAGTGAACGCATTTAAAAAAATTTGAGTATGAAAAAGTTATGGAAGTTATAATTTATAGTAAATCAAATATACTTTATTAATATATATTTTTAATATGAAATAAATATTTTACAAAATATGTTTTACTATAAAATTTCTATAAAATGAAAGCTATATATCTAACCAAGTTGTGTTCCAAATTTGAAGTTGATATCACAAAAATTGAAGTTCCCATGAGATTTTGTTTAGGCGTTATACCAAAATAGCCACCGGGTGCCATTGAATTCCGTTGAATTTAATTGTATGCATTTTGCCATAACCAAATATCACTTCTGTCACTAAATATGGGATCTTGAGACTCAGACCTTTCTGAAAATGTGTTTTGTCAAGATTAGAAAAGGTTTTCATAATAAACTATGAAAGATGATGCCCAAAAGGGGAGGGGCCTAATAAAAAAATACTGTTTCTATGGTAACGCAACGTCCAATTTCAAAATATGTTTTCACAGGATGATTTCTTAGTTTGTTAGCTTTCAAATGATACCTAATTTATGATAACTACTAAAATATGTGATATAATAATAATAATAATAATAAATATATATGTATATATATAACTACTAAAATATGTGATATAATAATAATAATAATAATAAATATATATATATATTATACTTTTTAGAGGACTTCTTACCTTACTTTTTAAAATATAATTTTATCTTTTTTATTGACAAATACCAATTATGTTTTATTATGAACTTTTAGCACTAAAAACCAAAGTTTCAATTATTAAAAGTGTGTGCGTCGACTTTTTGTGACAAAGGTCAGAAACTCCTGTAATGACGTCGATTTTTTTGAGGAGCACTCTTGTCATAAATTTATATATTACTCTTCATTCATAATTTGTAAGAAAAAACAGACCTAAAATAACTATTTAGGAGTCTTAGACCTTTCCAATTATATATAGTTTGTCATGACTAGATTAGGATTTAACAGTAATATAGTGAAGTAAAGTTAGGTTGCAGGTATTCGGGCTAGTGACAGTTAAGAGATTAAACAAAATCTAAAATGAATGTATTGAGGGTCAAGAGCCCAACTAAAGTAAACACTGATCATCATAATGGTGACTTAAAAATGATGTTTTTCTCCTTCAGTGATTCTGCTTGTTATCATCAGGTGTCTTCAATGATGCTCAATCATCACTCAATTATTCACTTAATTATCTCATTAACTTTAACACTGCTTCAGTGTTTATTTAACACTCTGCTCAGAGTTTATATAATTCAAAACTGGGGATTTTGCTGTGTAGTCATTCAAATTCCTGTCCTTCATACAAATAAGAGTAAAGCAAGTTGCCATTTTTCTGGAGCAGGTGGAGAACATGTAGAGGTTATCAGGAGCCTTATACTGAGGGACCAGGCACCCAACACACCTGCGAGCACATATGTATCCGCAATAGGTGACTCTTCTAATATCAGCTGTAAGTAAAACAATATATGGCTTGGTTTTTCTTACCAGTATCTCAATTTCTTTGAGCACAGGAGATACGATCAGCATAACAATAGAGGCGGCTATAAGTGGTCATGCCATGGGTTCCCTGGTTGTCCAGCCTGGTGGCTGTGGGGAGCAGAACATGATTGGCCTAACGATGCCTGTCATTGCAACATATTACTTGGATAAAACCAATCAGTGGGACACCGTGAAGGCTGGGCTTAGACAGACAGCTGTTTTCTATATTAATAAAGGTAAACTAAACAAGACTGGAATGCTAAACTATTGTACTTTTGTTTCACATTCTTGTATAGAGTCTGGCCATCTGATTGTGTTGATGTACAGGTTATAATCAGCAGCTGGCGTATCGTAAAGCCGACGGGTCGTATGGCGCATGGGTTAGTCGCCCAAGCAGCACCTGGTAACCGATATGTTTCTCAGTTCTGCTTGTTTGTTAAGAAATTTTAATCAAGCATCTTGCCATGATTAAGGCTTAATTTTAGTTTCCTTTCTCCTAAAGGTTAACCGCGTATGTTGCTAAAGTATTTGCCATGGCCAGTAACATCATAAACGTAGACCAGAACGTGATCTGCTCTGCTCTCAAGTGGCTCATCCTGAACAAGCAGTTACCTGATGGTGCTTTCAAAGAAGATGCCCCTGTAATTCATGGAGAGATGACTGTGAGTGAGACACAATATAACACTTCATGTTGTTCCAAACCTGTATGACTTTCTTTCTTCAGTGGCCCATAAACGGGAAAATGTAAGTCATACTCAAAAAGTGCCAAAAAGTGGTCCATACAACTTATGTGCTATGGTTTTAGCACATTAAGGTCTACAATGTTAAGATCTCTTAAGGTCTACAATGCAATTGCAAAAGAAAAAAGCTTTTCCCAAGACTTCAATTTTCATTAGTTGAGTTAGAAGTGTACATTTTGAACTCTTCAAACAAACTGATTGAGTGTTTTCTCAGCTGATTAAGTATTTGAACATTGAAAATATTAAACTGCACCGCATTTATTTCACAATGTATCTTCTCAGTTTTAAGGTGTGGTTACTGTTTCTCAGTGAAATACCACGAATGTGGCATCTGATGCTTCAAAATTACCATAAATGAAGGACAAAATTAATGGGTAACACTTTACAATACATGTGCACTAATATGCATTAATTCATGCATAACTAATGCACAGAGTTAATGTATAACTAATGAAGAACTAAACCATTAATTAATGATTACTGCATCAGCAACTAATAAAGAGTCTATATGATTAATAGATTAAGTAATACACGACTTGCTATTAATTCAATGTGTCATTGTGTATTAATTCCTTAATAACATATTTTATTAACTAATAGTGTAAATTAATGTGTTAATTACCACAATTAGTCAAAGCTATGCACTTCAACTTCCAGTTGTCTGCCTTAATTAATCATTAGCTAATGATTTGCAAAGATATCATTATGTTATGACTTTACTTGTTGAGGCACATCATTATTAACTAGTCATTTAGTAATTTGCACATGAATTTGCACTAACAATGAAGTAATTAATCATGTATTAATGCATACTAGTGTACCTGTGTCATATTATCTGGAAGTTGAAACACGAGGCTTTGGCTCATTCTGGTAATTAACATTAATTAACACTATTACTCTTTTTTTTAAAAATGAGTTATTATGGAATTAATCAAAAATTACGTATTTAATTAAAAACAATTCATGTATGAACTAATACATTAACCTTACAGACTCTTAATTAGTTCCTAATGTGGTAATCATTAATGAAAAGCTTAGATAATCATTAGTTGCACATTAATTCTGTATTATCTGTGCATTAGTTAAGCATGAATTAATGCTAATTAGTGCACCCGTATTGTAAAGTGTTACCGATTAATGGCAAAATAAGCATCCAAGGATAATTCCACCAGCTATCAAACAGACCATCCCTAATTAACTGCTTTAAAAACACTCTTTTATTAATATACTAATATTTAAGTGTAGTGTTGTACAAAAAGGGCAGAATAGATGCAGCTTGTCCATTGTGCTTCTTTTGTTCTGCTTTGTTGCTAAGTCATGAGTCTCTACTCGCACAGAGATCACTGTCGAACATCAACCAACATATCAAATCCAATCAATGCCATTTTTTTTTATCTGGCGAAGTGAAGATTCCCATTTAAATGACTGGATTTCACATGCAGAATTTCACACAGCATCGGTAATTGTGACCACACCTTTACTTATGCATTATTTCTGACCTCACTGTGACACAGGGGAACGTACATGGGGCAAACTCACCAGCATCCATGACGGCCTTTGTGCTCATTGCCCTTCAGGAGGGGAGAAGCCATTGTGCTGGCTGGATCTCAGTGAGTTATGATGCAACACTTGAATATGTTTGCTTCATTGAACATGTCATGCATGTCATTTATTCTCATAATCGTATTGTTTTATTCCTCTTTAGAGTCTCGACAGTAGCATTTATAAAGCCATCGCATACCTTAGGTCTCAGTTCCATGGTCTGACGAACCCATACTCAGTGGCTATGACATCTTATGCTCTAGCCAATGGAAACGCACTTGACAAACAAGTCCTCTTGAGGAAAGCGTCTGCAGGTAAAGACACTGAAATGTTCAGGTGTCAATCAATGGTGCACCCATATCATCCAATCAGAATTAACATTTCTTGTTGTACGTGATTAAGATGCAGAACGACCAGGGCTTGACATTAACACCTGCGATCTCTCATCTCTCTGACGGCGAGTCGACACACAAACCTGCGTCCCTTTACTCACTCGTTTAATTTGCTCCGGATGAATATTGTTGGTGTTGCAGGGCGCGTATTAAAGGAGTAGTTCACTTTAAAAAAACTTTACTCACCCCCATGTCATCCAAGATGTCCATGTCTTTCTTTCTTCAGTCGAAAGAAATTAAGGTTTTTGATGAAAACATTCCAGGATTTTTCTCTATATAATGGACTTCAATGGGAACCAAACGGTTCAAGGTCCAAAAGACAGTTTCAGTGCAAACTGTTCGAAGGGCTTTAAACGATTCCAGATGATGAATAAGGGTCTTATCGAAGCGAAACGATCGCTCATTTAAAAAAAAAATAAATAAAAAGTTTATGTTTTCGTTCGTGACTCTCCTGTTCGAACTCATTCATCAAAATGAACAAATCTTTTTTCGAGTCAATTCGTTCATTTCGTTCGTTGGATTAACCAAATGACTCGAAAAAAGATTCATTCATTCAGGAGAGTCACGAACGAAAACTTTGCAGTTTGCACTGAAACTGTCTTTTGCACCTTGAACCGTTTGGTCCCCATTGAAGTCCATTATATGGAGAAAAATCCTGGAATGTTTTCATCAAAAACCTTAATTTCTTTTCGACTGAAGAAAGAAAAGACATGGACATCTTGGATGACATGGGGGTGAGTAAATTATCAGCAAAAGATTTTTTTTTTAAAGTGAACTAGTCCTTTAAGCATAGTTTTACTTATTCACGCCCAAAGTGTGTGCACATAAATACACTGTATTGGCCATATAAAATTGTATAATGGGTTTTTGTGTCATGTCTTAAAGTGACAGCAGCCTAATATACCAGTTGTCAAATTATGAGATTATATTAAAAAAAATCTATACAGCAGTTTTCCCCGTAGTATCGATGTCAAAATTGTGGCCAGTGAAAATGCTGAGTGGCTAGTAACTTATTAAGAGCAAAAAAATGTCAAGCCCTGAGAACAAAAAACATTTGTTCAAAGTAATGAAGACAAATAATAATTCTTAACTGTTGACTGGTATTGTGTAATGATAATGAACATAGACAAAGCATCAATGATGACACACTATAAAACTAAAAGTCATGAAGTATAAAATGTGCTTGATGTCTTGTATTTTGTATCTACTCCATTCGCTGAAAAGTGCTATAGAAATAAAATGATGCTGGATTGACCCCATACAGATGGAAGTCACTGGCCCGTGCCTGGAAGCAGTAGCTTTACTTTGGAGGCTTCGGCTTATGCGCTCCTGGCTCTTGTTAAAGTTGAAGACTATCAGAGCGCAGCTCCCATCGTAAACTGGCTCAACAACCAGAGGCAGTACAATGGAGGATACGGCACGACTCAGGTCTGTACTGTACATTAAACATTACAGCTGTCCAGTCTCTGCACAGCCGGTTCATTGAGCAAGATACTTTTATTTTTACAATAGCTAGGACACATTTCTCAATACTCCATATACACATGTCTCAAAACACTTCAGTTCTTATTACCGGCTTTCACATACCAGTTTATTTCACATTTAGGGCCATAGCTGGGAAAAATGGATTCATGTCATTTGAACGATGTAGTCATTGGATGCATTTTTGCTTGGATGCAAGCAAGATAAATGATCCACAGGTTAGCCCACATAGACAGCTGTGGCTCTCACTGTGTGGAAAGTTTTGAAAAAGTGTCTTTAAGTATTGAGAAAGAGGCCAATGTTTAAAAAAACAAAACAAAAAAAAAAACTAAGAACAGACTATAAACTTATATAATTTTTAATGCACATTTTTTTTTTTTGGGGAGATTTTTTATATATTTTTTATTTTAGCTATCTTTAATTTAAATTTGTTCAATAATTAATAAACAAATAGTAATTTAAGCAAGTTCCTCACATTGTTTCAACTTAAGTTCAAAATAACTCACAATTTCATGCATAATAATTTTAATTCAGCTCATAATATCTTTCATTGGTGTCTTTGCCGACCTCTTGTGGGGAAAAATAATATAATGATATAATATAATGATAATATATATATCACCGCGGCCATCTTGTCACAGGCAAGCTGATGTAAGATGAGTGATCCGCACAAACACACTCTTATCTCGTTGAAATCTTGACGGATTTACAAACGGTTTGGTTCCTTGCAAACGTTATTAACGTGGCTATAATTCTAGATGATTATTTATTTATTCACTTATTACTCATAAGCAGTGCCGGCCCAAGCCTTTTGGGGGCCCTAAGCAGAATTTGATTTTGGGGGACCCTCCCACGACGCTGGAGTGACCTGTGTTTGATGATTATTGACACAAATGTCATGCAAAAATGATAAATGAATACACTGAGGTTATGTATTACTACAAAATTAATACTTAATAAAAAAATAGATGCCTACTTAAATAAAAAAGTTTTAACAGTCTTAAAACTGTCTCAAAACATATCAAATTAATTATTTGCTAAAATAAATTATTATGACAAAACTGAGAAATTAGAAACGTAAGAGCAAGGCTTCAACAATGATACTTAGACCTATCCTCCTGGGACCCAGAAATAGACTTTTGTCCACTGTAGTGGACATTATTTTTTAGTGTATTTCTCTGACACCATGCATGTCACTTTTTTTTCTGGATGTCCTGTAAAGAGCACATTCAGGGCAATACAGAGATACCAAATGTTTGGAGGTTTCACCATGAAAACAGCTTGGTCTTTAAAAATGTCTAACATTCATTTAGTGATCAAATGTAGCACTCTTATGAAAATATGATAATACATTGTAATTATAATTTAAATCTAACTACTTTTCAAATTGTATTTCATCAACCAAACATTCATTAAATTCAGATTTCATTCATGTCCACTTCAGTTTTTTTTTTTTTTTTTTTTTTTTTTTTTACCATTTGTTTATTATGCTCTAAACAATGTGATGACATGAAAAAAAACTGAATAAAAAAAAACTTTCTGGGTCTCAGGAGGCTCTTGTTGAAAACTAAAAATATTACTATTTCTCAACTGTCTCAATACAGAGTAACTATCCTCAATATCTTTATTATTGTTATTATTATTATTGTAACATACTTTGTTAGATAGTACATGACATTATCCAACAAAGTCTGTTACATATAATACCGGTTATGATGTTCTGGCGCTCGTTGTATGCGAGTATGCAATGTATTTTTCCCCTCGGGGCTTGCCGTAGATGGGTCTTGCGCACTTAGTAGGCTACTGGAGTGTCGCGGGTGTTTGGAGATCTGATGTGTGGTATAATAAAGTGGAGAAGAGTTCAAACTGCTATGTTTATTATTTATTCAAACTGCTACCCTTACACCTTGAAGGTTAAGTTCCCCTGCGGGCTATTTTCTCCAACTTAAACCGAGACCGTTTAGGCGCAGTTGCGCACGCACGCGTGAGGTGTCTAGAAGATTATGCGTACGACTTAAACGCTGGCAGACAGAGCAGCAGTTGCAACTTGTAGGCAGGTATATTGTTAATTAAATCAGAATTTTGTTGTCTTGAACTATTCATTCAGTCATATTCATTCATTCATTGGTTTATGTCACTTGTTTAAGTCATCTAAAAAAAAAAAAAAAATAACCTCGATTAGCAGCCGCTTAGTTCGCTTATGCCTCGGGCCGGCCCTGCTCATAAGTATGCAGTGTCATAACTACATTTGTCACTCAACTACAAAATTGAGCAAGTTATGGTCATTTAAAAAGTACATGCACCATTAAAACAATGTTACGAGTGAGCAAGTTGCCTGTGACAAGATGGCCGCCAGGTGCGGACGTCGACCTCCATTGGCCAGCGGCGTGGACGCGATATCTGAGCCTTTATTGACTCTAGATCAATATGGAGCAAATGAGCTGTATCTCCTGGATCCTAAAGACAATTCGTTTGAATTCAGATACACACGTAAACATTATAATATTTTTTTTTGGTAAAGGTTTAGCATTTTTAGTTAGAATTTTGAGCATTTTTAGGTTTTTCTATGTGTATCTGAAGCATTCCTCGCGCCTCATTCATTCCTAAGGGGGTCAAATTGACCCGTGACGTCAGGATTTGATACTTTTTAAAATTACAATATATATATTATTATTATTATTATTAATTTTTTTTTTTTTTGGTGTGTATTCATGGTTCAGTTCGACAAAAATCCTTGGGTCTTGGACCCCTCTGATGAACATTCAATTAAAATTTTTTTTTCATGTATTTCGGGTCAAAATGACCCGAGCGAAGGATGAGGGACCAAAAGGCAAAATGTACACACGAGAAACTTTCCATGTCTCTTTCCTGCCAGGCCACCATCATGGTGTTCCAGGCTGTAGCCGAGTACAGGATTAAAGTGAAGGACGTAAAGCAGTTAGACCTGCAGATGACCATCCGAGTGGAAGGCATCCAGCAGCCCATTGTGTGGACGTTCAAACAAAGACAACTCTCATCTCACACAAACAACCAAGGTGAGTTTGTGCTGAAAGTGGAAAGCGTGTTTGCACGCTACCATTTTAAAGTCATTCAGCTAATAAAGTCATAAGATGTGTATCGTACAGTCAGATATAAATGACCGTTTATGTCACAGGGTGTAGATTTAATTTCACACAAGTCATATTGTATGAACAACTGTACTTGGTTTAAGATGAAACCTCTATGTATAAGTGTACATTATTATTTTTGTCCATCTACAGCTTCCATACTAGCCGTCAGATCACCATCAGCGCCAGGGGTTCTGGAGAGGCCGCTGTAACTGTGAGTGACTGAAGAAGGCAAACGATGAACATGAATCAATACATCAGACCCTAAACACTGAGTGTTTCCTCCTCTGCAGGTTGTGACTGAGTACTACGCTGAAACCAAAAGAGTTCGAGTGGAACCTGCAAGAACTTCGAGCTTGATTTGACTTTTGAAAGGGATGATCAAGGTCAGATTTTTGTGTGTTGAATTTTCAAGGCATTTGATAATAAATACAATATATTTCAAAATGTAAAAAATTTATGATCATGCTGTCAAACGATTAATCGCGATTAATCGCATCCAAAAATAAAAGTTTGTGTTTACATAATATATGTGGGTGCACTGTGTATAAGTATTTTGTATATATATAAATACACACACATGCATGTATATTTAAGAAAAGTATTAATTATATATAAATATTTATATCTACATATAATATAAATTATATATAAGTCTATATATTTTTTTTAATATATACAAGCATGTGTGTGTATTTATATATATAAATTAATTATGCACAGGTGCACCCACATATATTATGTAAACACAAACTTTTATATTGGATGCGATTAATCGTTATTAATCGTTTGACAGCCCTAGTCACAATGTTTTGCCCTTGTCGTTATATTTACTTTTGCTTACAATTAAAAAAAAAATCACAATATTTTGTATTGTAACCAAATTAAATACTATTTTATTTGTCATGAAAGTAATATTAATGTTCATAAAATAGGCTTTGTTTTCTTAGTACAAAATTAATTATATAATAAACTGAATTAAAATATAACATAATAAAAACAAATTTTTGTTTTTGGTGAAATGCCGTACACATTTAGTGATATTCACGTCTTGTGTATCTTCTACAATCTGCAGGTACTTTTATCCAAAGTGACTTAGAAATGAGGAAAATCACTAACCCTTTCTTCCTATCTTTTTAGTAACATATCGAGGAGCAACTGAGAGTTATAAACTCACTATACACACCAGGTATGCAAATGAATCATCACAATATTCTGTTCTAATCAACTGAATATTAAAAGTTAATTTGCATCTAAATTCAGTGAATAATCCTTGGAAATGATCAAATTAATTACTAAGTTTAGTTTAACTAACATTGTGGACAGTTTGGAATTACGGTACTTTATCATGACATTTATTATATTCTGTTAAAGCTGATGCGTGGGTGTTTTTAGATGTTATAATATTCTCATGTTCACATCTAGAGGAAAACTGAACCTCATATTTTTAGTGCAATTGAAAGTTCACATATATTTACTTCACAGATATCTGTCTGCGGACAAGGACGCCACCATGTCTATTCTGGACATATCATTACTGACGGGATTTGTTGTGGATGAGAACGATCTGAAGGCGGTACTGAAATCACTTTTTCATTATTATCACATTTGCTCAATGCTAAAATGGAAAGTCCAAGGGCTTTCAATTGAAATGTTCATATAACTGTGTTTTTAAACTGTGGAAGTACCGTAGCAAACTGTTTCTGTTATTTTTCTATTGACTTTTAATCACAACTAATTAGTATATTTTATTAACTATAGTAAGCATAACATTTTTGCATATTATATTTAAACATGCCTTTAGTGTGAAGGTAAATCATATAAAAATTGATTAGTCGTGTTGTGGGAAATTTCCAAAATGTAGTTTTATGCTTAATTTTCTCACAATTTCCGTACAGCGAGTAACAGTTTTGTTATAAGAGCGTTCTCCGAATTTTCAGTGTTGGTTCTGGGAACGTGAAAAATGTCCAGAGGAACGTGTTTTAAAAGGTATAATGTTCCTAAACGTTCTTTAAACGCAATTTTTGATTAAAAATTCAACATGATAGTAATGTTGATTTCTACGGTGGCGGTATTGCATTCACTTGAAGAAAAAAAATCTACTCTGTTTTTCTGAATTAACACGAGTTAATTTTTCATGAGAAAAATTTTTTTTGCTCTGTTTTTCTGAATTAACGAGTTAATTTTTCATGAGAAAATTTTTTTTGCTCTTTTTTTCTGAATTAACGACTTAATTTTTCGTGAGAAAAAAGTTTTTGCTCTGTTTTTCTGAATTAACGACTTAATTTTTCATAAGAAACATTTTTCATTCAGAAAAAACAGAGCAAAAACTTTTTTTTCTCATGAAAAATTAACTTGTTAATTCAGAAAAACAGAGTAGATTTTTTTTTCAAGTGAATGCAATATGCCACCGTAGATTTCTAACTTTCCAAGAACATAAAAATGTCCAGTTTCCTGAATGTTTCTACACAGCAAAAACTCAAGAGTGTTAAAAACCCAAGAGTGTTAAAGTGTTCAAATTTGAGTGTTAATTAAACACTGAAGAGTGTTAAAGTTAATGTGCTGTTTAAGTTATTGATTGAGTGATGATTGAGACTTATTGAAGACACCTGATGTTAAAAGCAGAATCACTGAAGAAGAAAACTCATATTTTAGTCACCATTATGGAGATCAGTGTTTGGTTTATTTGGGCATTTGACCTTTACATGTTTTTTGGCTGCTGTACATGAGTTATGACAGCCAGATGAATAAAGAGAAGATGTGATCTGATGGTGTTGGTTATGTTATAACATAATTATTTTTCCACAGTCACATGACCTGAATCACTGAACTCAATAGTCCTTTTCTCTGATTAGAATGTATTTTGGCTCATTACAGAATCAAGGTGATTCACCGTATAAGTTCCAGTTTAATCAACATAATCTAAAATATAGCTGCGAGCAGCGATCGCGGGGCCCAAGCCGGTGGCACCGCCAACCCCGGTGCCTAAAGGCACCGGGATGGCGGTACCGCCGGCTTTGGCCCTCCATTTCGCTGCTCGCAGCTTATTTTGTGTGTGTGTGTGTGTGTGTGTGTGTGTGTGTGTGTGTGTGTGTGTGTGTGTGTGTGTGTGTGTGTGTGTGTGTGTGTGTGTGTATATATATATATATAGAGCCGGTGGCACCGCCACCTTGGTGCCTTTAGGGTTATTCTGCACGACGTGCAAAACGTAACCCCTGCTTTGGAATACATACTAGTATGTATTCCACAATTGGAATACATACTAACATACTAGTCAGAACTGAATAGTTGATATCTGAATGACAGATCACCATAGAAGTCACTGGAAAAAATGTGACTAGTAACAAAAGAATAGTCACTAGTCACCATTGAAATAAGTACTAGTGTCTAATGAATAAGTACTAGTATCTATTTAATAGGTACTAGCATCTAATGAATAAGTACTAGTAACTAATTAATAAGCATTGGTATGTAATGAATAAGGACTAGCATCTAATGAATAAGTACTAGTATCTAATAAATAAGGACTAGTGTCTAATGAATAAGTACTGAGTATCTTTAAAAAGGTACTAGTACCTAAAGAATAAACACTAGTATCTAAAGAAAAGGCACTAGTATCTAAAGAATAAGCACTAGTAGCTAATGAATAAGTACTAGTACTTAATGGAATAGATACTAGTATCTAAAAAATAAGTACTAGTAGCATGAAAATAGAGACTAGTAGGTTAAAATGATTAAATGTTAAAGCGGCTTGCCATTACTCTATCTGTCGTTTCAACTAGTCACAATTACGTTACAGATATCTTAAATGAAAATACAAACTATCCAAAATGTAATTACGACTAGAAAGACGTTGTTGATATCTACAATGTTAATTACGAATAGTCAAACTTAGCTTTTAAATGTTAAAAGGGCTTGCCATACAGAAGTGTAGGCTCAGAGAGACACTCAACATTTTCAAACCAAAATATCTGACTTTCTGTGGGTCCTAGCTCATGAGTGTAAATTAGAAAGTTGTCTGGCTTGAGGAGAACATATGAATATATGAAACGATGAGATCAACATGTGTACTGAGTTTCATATTATTACATGCAAGCGTGTTTGATTTATGGACCAAGTTTTGGACCTTGTTCCAGGGGGCGCTGTCTAGCCCCCTTGCCACACCCGGGTACCATCTTCCCGGCTCTGATGGCTGTGGGATCTGACCTGTGTGCAAAGTTTCAAGAGTTTTCAAACCCATTAAGGGCCCCAAAAGCCGCTAATAGACTCAAAATCATCAAAAAAAAAAGGAATGTTAAAGTTTGATGCGTTGCTATGGCAACATTATCTTAGATATTGAATAATGCTTTCACAGCTCTTCATCTGGCGTGTGTTTACATTATACAGATGAAGTTTGAAGCAAATCGGGGTAAAAGTAAGAGTGTGATTTCAAAGCATTTTGCAAGTGAAACACTTTCTGCTGACAGTTGGTGGCGCTATATATTTGACTCACAATAGTCACATCCATGTGATCGGCCTCTTACAACGAACACACTGCTGAAGTTTCATCAAGATCAGTTAATGTATGCAGAAGTTTTAACACACTTTCCTTTTTGATTTATGAGACCAAGTTAATTTAATTAATACACTAATTATATAAAACTATTGTCAATGCACTACAATTAAACAGGTTATATGTCTTTACTTATAAAAAAATAAAAACAAAAACTTATTTAAAAAATACCAGGCTTAAGAAATGTATTTACTTTAGCAGGCCAGACACACAGTGAAATTATTAAGCCCCCTCCCCCTACACACACACAGAGAGACGTGTGTCAAAAGACTCAATCACACACACACACAGACTGTGTGACAGGCCTAGGCTCAGAAAGAGCATGATCATATTCAAACTACAATATCTGACTTTCTGTGGGTTTGAGCTTATTATTGTTAATTAGAAAGTTGTTTGGCTTGAATAGAACAGATATACACGGCAAGTTTTGTAACTGTCAGTAAAACTAACCAAGTTATAACACACTTTATGTGTCCTTTTTTAGTCAAAAAAATCCGCCACGGCCAAACCGTTCAAGATATCAAAAATCCGTCCGGAATATAGCATCCTCAATGTCTTGACTTCATGCACACCGAGTTTGGTGGTGATTGGTAACAGCATGGGTTGTAATTTGATGTTTTTCTAGGACAATTATTTAAAAAAAAAAACATAATTCCCGACTTCCGTTTGAACTGTCGTGAAACTTAGAGCACGAAAGTTGTTTGGCCTGATGTGATCTATGAGTGTACCGAGTTTCATATTAATCCATGCACGTGTGTTTGATTTATGGACAAATGTTCGAATCCCTAAAAGAATGCATCCTAAAAGAATGGTAAAGTTTGATGCGTCGCCACGGCAACAGTTTCAAAGATATCAAGAATCCATTCATAGGTCTTCATCTGCCGTGTATGTACATTATACAGATGAAGTTTGAAGCAAATCGGGTAAAAATAAGAGGGTGATTTCAAAGCATTTTGAAAGTGACACACTTCCTGCTGCCAGTTGGTGGCGCTATAACTTTGACTCACAATAGTCACATCCATGTGATGCGTCCTCTTAACAGCGAACGCACTGCTGAAGTTTCATCCAGATCAGGTTAATGTATGCTGAAGTTATGACACACTTCCTGTTTCACCGTTCTCGCCATAGTTTCGTTTCCCTCGCCACGGCCAAACCGTTCGAGATATCAAAAATCCCCACACAAACTTTCATCCTCAATGTCTTGACTTCTAGCTGACCGAGTTTTGTCGAATTTGGATCAGAGCTCTAGGAGGAGTATTTAAAAGTTCATTGCGTGTGTTCTACAAAAAAACCTCAATAGCCGACTTCCTGTTGGGCTGGGGTAAAAAGCAAGAACGCGAGGTATAGATGAAATTCTGCTATCGACATGTGTACCGAGTTTCATATTATTACATGCAAGTGTGTTTGAGTTATGGACCAGGTGTTCGGACCCCATTCCAGGGGGCGCTGACGAGCCGCCCTGCCACGCCCGGGTACCAGCTTCAGCCCGGCTCTGATGGCCGCCGGGTTCTGACCCGTGTGCAAAGTTTCAAGAGTTTTCGAGCATGTTAAGGGCCCCAAAAGTGCCCGAATAGTCGCTAGAAAAGAAGAAAAAAAAAAAAAAAAAAAAAAAAAAATAAAATAAAAAAATAATCGGAAGGAAAACAATAGGGCTCTGTGCTCTTTCAGGGCTTGGGCCCTAATTATTTCTTAAAAGTTGTTCTGAGAAAAAAAAGAAGCATAAGCAGAAAAGTTGTCAAACTCTCCAAAAATAACTTTCTGTTCCTGTTTGTAGCTGTCAACTGGACGGGACAGGCTGGTTCAGAAATTTGAGCTGAACAAGCTGCTTTCAGAGCGAGGATCTCTCATCATCTACCTGGACAAGGTCTCTGTGGCAGTTTTACTCGGAAGACACTGATATAAAGGGCTTGTAGATGTTCGAAAAAAGTTAAAGGCAGTCTTAGATTACTCCCTAAATAACTATAAATAATAATTACTATAAGAATGAATACATACATTCAAGCTTTTTAAAGTGATTACACTTTTCAATAACATCTAGTCAATGCATTTTCAAATATAACCAGAATACCAACAGTGATTTTGGATATGGCACATCTCAAAATGCACGAAAAAAGGACAGAATAAGTTTTTGCATTTATAACATTTATTAATGCAACTTCAAAATCCCTCCGCATCCCTGCTCTAAAGTGTCTGCTGTACTCTTGCAGATTTCTCATGACAGGAGGGATAGGATCGCATTCAGGCTGCACAGGATTATGAATGGAGGCTTTATTCAACCAGCAGGGGTCACTGTATATGAATACTACTCTATAGGTATGGAACTGATGTGCATGCAAACACTCCTGTCTGACATTAACTGCAATTCCAGATTCGATCAGTTCACCAAGAAAAAAACAATGGTTTGCCAGAAACAACCATAAATGCTTCTCAAATAATCTGGCTTTGATTGATGTCATGCAAACGAAACAATGTGGAGCGTATTGAAAATACTTCGAAACGAACAAGGAAAAAAAAACAAAAAAAACAATTGGTTTCGTCTTTGCCGCATTTGTTTGTGTGTGTGAACCATCTTTGGTTACAAATGTGTGCAGAACTGTAACCTAAATCTTTAAAAAGCACCATTTACGGACGTCTTCATTTGTAATATCGGTAAAATAAGGTAAAGTGTTATTTTTATTGTAAAAATGCTGAAGGTTTTTTGTTAGGTTACAGCTTGTGGCTGTATAAAAACAAGTAGGCTAAGCACTTTTTTTTAATTAATAAACTCTGCATGTTAAAGTCCCACTCAAATCATGATAACAGTAAAAGATGGTGTAAGTTTATTAATTATATTTGGATATTATTTTCGTGGCTGACTGCTATATATTAGATGTAACACTATGATCACTGTATACCTGTGTGACCCATGTGATGTCATGATTCCTCAATGTTTAGAAAATCGCTGTGTGAAGTTTTATCATCCGACCAGGAAGGAAGGGGCTCTTCAAAAAATCTGTAAGAATGACGTCTGTCAGTGTGCCGAAGGTAATGGTCATTTTGTTATGAAAGCTTAACCCTCTGGGGTTGTTCGGACCAAATGGACACAAGAATTTAAATAATTATTTTAATAAATCACAGCTTCCTCAGAATGGTCCGAAATTTTGGTAGTACTTTGTTGGTATTTGGTATATGAACACCCAAAAAAAATTGGGACAGATATGAATAGTCCAAGTGGTTGTGTATTCGAGGATCCAAAGTGGACCCACGTGGAAAATTAATGGGAAATTGGCAGAAATGTGGAAATACTGGAGTTTTTTGTGCACTGTAGAATCTACAAATCAGCCACGATCCCAGGAAAAACGCACACAACATCAAGAGTGCAAAACATGACGCATACAGACACAAACACACTTTCTATACACAAACACACCAAAAAATTCAGATTATACATGTGTTTTGCAATTTTTAAAATGCTCAGTTTTGTCCACCAGATGGCATCCATCTCATTTCAAAAATTGCTTTTATGAGGCCTAGGCTTGACTCTAAAATGAAATGCAGCTTTAAAAAAAATAAATAAATAATAATATATATTTTTAATATATTTTTTCTATTATGTTCGGTGCGGAACTGTAAGGTAATAATTACTTGCATTAAATATTAATTATAATTTTTTTAATTTTTGAAAATTTCTCAGAACACCAAAAAAGAAAAGAAAAAATATGTATAAAAAGCGAGTGAAAAAAAAAACATATTATTTTTTTTTTTAATATGAATCCCGCCCTTTGGGTAGTTTGGACCCGACAGCCCGAGTGTGACTCTGAAACGGAACAACCCAGAGGGAAGTCATGTTGTTAATCTACAGCAGGTTGATTTATCTGTCTATTGCTGATACAGAAAACTGCAGTCTTCAACGGAAGGAGAAAATTCATGAGGCTCAGCGTAATAAGAAAGCATGCGAGCCAAAAATAAATTACGGTAATAAATGTTGTATTTTGTAGAGACAACACACTGCAGTTCATGAGAATGTCTTCATCATTTATACTTATAATTTTTTACAGTTTATAAGGCTGTTCTGGTGAGTGAAGATGAGGACGCTTTCACGTTTTGTACAATATGAGGATTGAAATTGCTCTCAAAAAAGGTATAATTCCTCACTCAAACCACCATGTTTATACATTTGTAACTTCTGTCAATGCAATGATTAAGTTTCTCACTATTTTCAGTGTAAGATTTAAAGTGGTATACAATAATATGATATCTTAAGTTTAATAACCCACTACACATTATTTTGGGAGAAACCAATTAGATTTGTTTAGTTAAGTTGTGCTATTACAAACTCAGTGCCTGAAACATGCCATCGTACTTGTGATTTGTGTTACACACAGTATTTAAATGTTGCTTATCTGTGTAGAGCTGGAGAACGACGTCGAAGGAAGCGGCGCATTTTCACCATACACATCTCATGCAAAGAGTGCGATTCGATTTGAAGCGGGGTGAGAGCTATCTGATCAGTGGGCCAGGGCTAGAGGATTGCTACAAACTGGAAGGTGGAAGGTAAGTGCACTTGACCTGTGGTACCAAGAGCGTCCAAGTCCCTGATCTGTAAGTGTGAAATAAGAAAACACTTTCTGAATGGTTGCAGTGCTTCCAAATCACATTATTTGTAAGGAAATAACTGGAATTAAACCTTATCTTGGGTCAGTTGATTGTGCCTGCTTGTCACTTTTAAAGCACGAGTTTGCGTCGCCGTAAGACTTACTGAAGGAAGTATGGAAGCATGGTTATGTCTGCAGACATGGCCAAAAATGTGCATAGTGTAGTTCCCATATTGTGCATTGATCCCTGCGGTCACAAAAAAGCATGTACTTTCGCTGAAATGACACATTTTGTTTTTTCCTGAAACAAATGTCTTTGTGCCTTAAAATATCTTGAATGTAACTCAACACCCTTGCCTTATCAAGTATAAGGTGTTTTGTGAATTGCAATGAGCCCCGCCTCCACTCACTCACTCAGCTCAGAGATCCACTCGTTGATCTGATTGGTTACAAGGTAGTTTGTGATAACAGCAATTTCAACCGATGGTTTTGACTGTACTTTGGTTCAATGCAGTTCTAAGGAGAAAATACTCAGCAATGCTGTTCGACTTATGAAGCTTACACATAGTTTGTCTTAAAGCAGATTAAAAACACCACATAGACATATAAACAACTTTAAAAGCTGGATTTTCACCACAGGGGGACTTTAACAATTAAATCATGCTAGACACGTGCTTAGACATGCAAACAAAACAAAATTTCTAACATGACTATGTGGTCTTTTCAATATGTTTTAAGACAAACCATGTACAAATTCAGAAGTCAACACTAATGTTGAGTACACAGCAAAATCCCCAGAGTTAAATTAACTCTGAGAGTGTGAATTATATAAACTCTGAGCAGAGTGTTAAATAAACACTGAAGCCGTTAAAGTTAATGAAGATAATTAAGTGAATAATTGAGTGATGATTGAGCATTATTGAAGACACCTGATATTAACAAGCAGAATCAATGAACGAGAAAACGGATTTCTTAAGTCACCGTTATAGTGATTAGTGTTTGGTTTAGTTGGGCTCTTGACCCTTAAATCATTAACTTTGGATTTTGTTTAGCTGCTGTATGTGAGTTATAACATCCAGATAAACAAATAGAAAAGGTGATCTGATGGGTTGGTTGTGTTTTAACACAATCATTAATTGACCTATATCGCAGAACTCATCAAGTGCATAATTTTCTGAGTTAAATTTACCTCATGGATTTTGGCAGCACGGTCATTTTAGGACATAACGTTTTTAGCCTTTTCAATGAAATCCATATGATCAAATTAAAAATTCAAAAAATATGTTATGTAGACACACACTGACATTAAGAATTAGCGTACAAATCTCAGCAATGGTGACAAACAGATCACCTCTTACCATAAGCTCATTATTTATTTATGCAATAATGCATGATGGGAGCCATGAATGAGTTTCGATTGGTGGCACCCAGAATGCACTGCAACGTGCTTTATAATTGTCACCATTGTTGAGATTCACAGGCTAATTATTGATGTCTTTGTGTATTTTATAACACAACCATCGCCATCAGATCACCTTTTCTATTTGTTCATCTGGCTTTTATAACTCATATACAGCAGCCAAACAAAATCTAAAGTTAATATTTTGAGGGTCAAGAGCCCAACTAAAGCAAACACTGATCTCCATAATGGTGACTTAAAAATTACATTTTCTCCTTCAGAGATTCTGCCTGTTAACATCAGGTGTCTTCAATGATGCTCAATCATCACTCAATGAATCACTTAATTTTCTCATTAACTTTAACACTGCTTCAGTGTTCATTTAACACTCTGCTCAGAGTTTATATAATTTACACTTTTAAGTGTTAATTTAACACTGGGGATTTTGCTGTGTAAAGTAGTGGATTCTACTGTAAGAAGAATGAAAGAAATGTTAGACATTTAGATTTTGAAGAATAATGAAGATTTTAAATTGAATAGTTTTGGTTTGTCATATAAGTGTTTTAACTTGCTTTAAGTTTTAAGGTGTTTTAACATGCTCTTCCTCATCAGGGGTCAGTACGCTCTGGCGAGAGGACCTGGGATCGAGCTTTGGCCCAGTTTGGAGCAAGAGCAAGACGAGCGCCTGGACTCAAAGAGAAAATATGACGGCATGTTGAGTCTCCAGCAGATCTACCTTCGGCTGCAGATCATCGTAAAAGCTACGGCCCTAATGCCGGACTAGAACTGCTTTTTGTAGGTGACAAGTACATCTGTGTATTCTTACAACATCTGCATGAGCTTCATTTTCAACTACTTCAATGTATGTTAAACGTTCAGTTAATTTTGACTGTTTGCTTTTTTTAATAACTACCCTGTTATTCAGCAAATTAAATGTATACCAGCTTGACTTAGATGTTAATGCAACTATCCATAATAAAAGAAGTCTAGCATAGTCATCTATTCATGATTACTGTCACAAACAATCATGAGTGTAACATTTAAGGGCAAATCTAAGTGTTATGACGTTCACTCAAAGAAACCTTTAAGTAACAGATACGTTTTTTTTTCGGCAACACCCTTAGGTTTAAGGGTAACATAAGGGTGAACTTAAGGAAAATTACACTTAAGGTGCTTTATGCAACCGGGATACTGATCTGGTCAGCTTGTATCAACAATGTAAAGTAAGCAATGTTTGTGTAGAGTCATCCTCTAACCCCAGCTTAAAAACATTATTCATTCGCTTCCAGTTAATTGCCATCAATACAGATGTCAAGTTAGGCCTGTTTAAAGGTGTTTGAGTCTATGCAGAGTTTCAGAGAGTTTCGTTGTGGGAACGAAAGTCATTTTCTCTGTGTCTGAACTAAGGCCACTTCCTGTTTAGTGTTAGCACTATTTAAAAGAAACCATGATGATCATTAAACCACAGATCATCCCTGTGAACACTTGCTGTCAGACATAAGAGCGAATTATGGAATTAGAGGACATTTATGAAAATGTTGAAAATGATTATATTAAGGACACAGACTGGAGCTCTGGACACAGAATCACAGCCAGGATGAAGGGAAAGATGAAAGTGCAGTAGAAGTAGAAAGTTTCATTTGAAGAAGAAATGGGGTTGTTAACTTTTGAGGAAATGAGAAATGTAACTCATGAATTCAATCTTTTTTCAAAGAACAATGTGTTCATGTTTCTGCATTTTGTATGAAGTTATTTTATTTAACTTTTTAACATATGTTCTTATTTGTATATTTTATTGTACTGTAGAGACCGCTATCATTATCAGAAGAATAACGTTTTTGTTAAATGTTTATAATCTAAAGAAAGGTGGATTTATTGGAACACTTATTTTTCTAATAATGTGAATTTGTTATTAACTGATATCCGTGTGTTTTGTCTCTGTTTGTCAGGAGGAAGCAGGTGTTTGGTGTTGATGACAGTGTGTCTCGGGATCATTTGTGTTCTTCTGCTGGTCTTCATCACACTGTACATCACCACCAGAGCAGAGAGAGACCTGTTAAAGAGTTACAAGAACACCGTTGAAGAGTTCAATCACACTATCATCAGCTTACAGGACAATTACACTGATCTAATGACTGAAAAAGACCAACTGAAGGACAACTTCAGCTCTCTGAGTCAGAAGAAACTGGAGCTGGAGACCAGAAGTCAATGATCTCAGTGCTGAGAAGTCGAGTACAGGGACAGCTTGATGCTTTGAATCAGACGAAAACTGGAGTTAGAGACTGAACTAAAGAAGTTTTATGAACTAGGTCAGATCAAATGGATTTATATGTCTCTGTTCACTTTAATTCACACAATTAATAAAATGTAATGTTTTATGTTTATTGAAAGGAAATGACAGGTTTTTCATGTCCAGTGAGCCGATGAGCTGGTACTGAGAGCCAGGCAGGTTCTGCCAAGGAGATCAAGAAGGAGCTTGATCTAATCATTATCAAGGCACATATAAGAGAAGCAGGTGAGATTAGAGGCAAATATACTCTAAATATAGATTATTGGACAATTCCGTCTGTGAAATGAACATTACCTGAATGTATCACTGGATGCTAATTGTACAGTTCTCTAAAACACAATGTCACTAAATTAACTCACTGGCTTGCAAAGTCTAAAACCAGACTGCCTTTAAAGGTGGCATACGTACTAATTGAAGTTAAAATATCCACAGAAAAAAAAGATTGCTACATGCCATCAAAAGAATCGAGAAGAAATAAGGTCGAATGGTGTCAGTCTCAAAAAAAATTATATAACCTGAATTAGCATGCTAAATTACTAGCCCCGGCCCGGCAGGTGTCGTAATACCAGTTTGGGCCATGGGAGGCGGTATATCAGTGGGCACATAACCACTAGCCGCACTGCAACACACACGGCTTGTGGCGGACTTGAACCTGTGAACATCAAGAGAAACTTTAGGGCCGCACGATTTTGGAAATACATTTTAGATTTTTTTTTTTTGGTTAAAATTACTGAACTTTACTTAATGCACTATATATATGAACACCAAGTTTGTTGTGCCTTGTAGGCACATGCTATAAGTCGTTAAGAAGGAACACTTCAGTAACACTACACTAGAGAAAAAAATAGATGAAAAAATCGATGAAAAACAGAGCAGGACTGAATGGCAGGAGGGCGGGAACAGCTCTGCGTTCCTCCGCATGGATCATTTGCATATGAACAGCTCTTGCGCGTATGGGCGTGGTCACATTAGCGCTAATCAGCTCAAGGTTGGAGAAACTATATATGTTGTTGCTTTTATATGAATTATTTAAACAGAGAGTATTTTGTTTTTGATATGATTTAAACCATTTAAAAATGGAGACTTCAAGCTTCGTAAAGACATGTTCTTGATTTACGAAAAACACAACATTTTGTTTTTATTTTGAGCGTACACAAATAAAAGAAGACATTCAACAGTTTTGAATGATATGTAACACTTATATGTAAGATCAAAATAGAGTATGCTCTATATTTCCCCTGCACCAGCGACTATATAGATCCCCGCCTGTTAAATACAGCAACATAGCAGCGTGTAATCAGATGTTTGTAGATCTTCTCCTGGGACTGAAGCACAGGCTTTACGTCAGCACAACAGTGACCAAAAAAACTAAATTTTACAGTAAACTACTGCCTGTTTTATAACTTACACATTACAACAGTTAAAATACATTTCGTGGTTGTGTATTTTTATCTTACCTTGTTAACCCTTTCAAGCCCAACATTAAAAGTAATGTTAACGTCATTTTTCCATGTATTTTTTTAATGCAGTACATTTTTCCATGTATTTTTTGTACAATAACATACTGTAAAAAAGAATAGCTGTATATTAACTGCAAATGGCTGGAAAGGAGCAGTACATTGCTGACAACCTGCTGCCATTAGATTACCGTTATTTTACAGCGTAATTTTTTAACAGTTTTGTCATACGTACAAACAAACAACAGAAATTTAAAAAGTCACACTAGAGGTCTCATGTTTTAACACTGCTTGCAAAATAAATGTAGGGCCCTATAAAATCCGTTTATTTTTTCCCAAAATCTATTTAATTTTTTCCCAAATTCCGTTTTTTCCGTTTTAATTTTTGCAAATTCCGTTTTTTTCCGTTTTAATTTTTGGGAATTCATTTTTTTTACCCTTTACTGTTATTTTAGTTGTAAAAAATGTGCTTTTCATTCCGTGATCGCAGAAATTATAGGGCCCTATAAATGCTACAAGGATATAACAAACTTCTTTCATATTTTATGTGTTCTTGCTGTTGAATATTAATTTTGAATGCTGGAAATTGTCCTAATGTTTCTCACTGTTTACCTTTTTTTCACACAGAGGTTTATATCTTCATTTGTAAAGGAGAGGGTGGATTGTTTGACTGACACTGAGACTGAGGGGATCATGAAATGGGTGGATAATTCACCACTGAATCAAGGGTAAGTGCTAAAACACTCACATAAATCCACTGTGGGTAATATTTTAAACATGATGCTTCCTCAAACACCACAGGCAGAATAAATAAAACAAAAACCTTCTATTTTTCTTTTTTGGACTTTCACTTTTGCTCTAGCTTATGTAATAAGGATTTACTGTTATTCAGGTTTTGGTATGAAGAAGAGCCAAATAATGCAGGTGGAGACGAGGACTGTGTTGAACTGATGCCTTCAGGCTCCACCCAGAGCTGGAATGATCTCCCATGCTCCGAGAAAGAGGAAAGGGATTTGTGAGAGATAGGGTTTTTAATTTTATTAGGTTTTGGAATCATCACTCTTATTATTTTTGATTAAGGTTCCTGTCTTTAAAACAGTCTGCAATTTTATTTAGTAACTACTTTCATGATATGTTTCTTTTTATACTATTTTGTAACATAAATAGAAATTCATATAATAGAAAAATGTAAAACCGTCAAAAAAAATTATTGCTACGCATAAACATACAACATCAGCAGGGTGAACTGGGAATTCGTGGCACTTTGCTCCATCACAAGCAGATCTCTGCCAACATAACCTTCTTGATGGCTGTTATTATGCGTCTCATTTGCTGGTCTGAAGTGGTGAGGTGAAAATCACAGTAAAAATAGAAGAAAATTTCCCCAAATTGCCCTGATGCATCAGTTCATTCTATGTGTGAAACGGCTTTTTATGTTGTTTCGGTTTTGAATTTGTTTTATTGCTTTTGCTTTAAATAAAATGGTCAATAACCATTATTATTATAAACTGTATTTCTGTTTTTATTTCATATTTCATTTGTATCTGTTTATTGCACTATGTATATATTTGCTCCAGTCCAGCAGGGGCAGCAGAGAGCAGGTTTATCAGACTGAAGTGATCAGAACATTAGAATTCGAGGCACTTTCTGCTCTTTCTACATCATCAAAACAAAGCTTCCAGTTTGGCCTGTTTAAGTGTGTTTGAGGTTATTTGGAGTGCTCACAGGTTCCTCTTGTTGGCTTTTGAAGCGCAGTACACCAGAATGCAGTAGTATGAGTCTGCAGGGAGTTTTTAAGTTGGACCAGTGTGAAATGAAACGACTTCCTGCACCTGTAAAATCAGGCTGTGATGCTCACTATCACTTTAGTTAACTTTACTTCATGTGTTAACTTAATCGTCAACGTCAGCCCTTCCGCCGAGTAGCATCTTGTGGCTCATAAGGTCAGGAATCTTGTCTGATCGAGATCTTCAATTTACCCACTCCCCCAGTAAGGGCCACATTTCCCTTCAGTTACAGTCTTAATACATAAACCCAGATCTCAGACTTCCACCTTATAGTGTTAATACAAATCCCTCAAAGAAACAACAAACAAGTTAACAAAATCACACAAAAATTCTATTGACAGATTTAAATAAATGTGTATGTATACCTCTCAGAACTTCTTTTTGTTCTAGTTTATTTTCCCTCTTTTGAAAGAACAAATCATTTAATTCACAATGTTACCACCCAACAGCAATTAATCCCCATCATCCACAAAAGAAAATGTCGATGTGTAATACTCAATTCACCCTGCTGGAATTTTCAACACGCAGATTGGCGCGCTGCGTTTGAGCTCTTTCTGATGCAAAACCAGTGCTACTCGCGATTTCGGGAAAACCGAGAGTTCACAATTGCAGGTTACGTCATACTCTAATCTTCACTCCCCAGACAATGCTGAGTGGATTCCAATGACCCCTCCTCGAACTTGGTTGGTGTCCAGAATCCGCGAAAACCAGCACAGACCTCACTGATATAGATAATCAACAACCAAGCCTCTGAATCCCAACAAGTGGTGACCATTGATTATATAAACCATGTTGCAGTGCGTTCTGCGGTGCCACCGATAAAAACTCATTCATTGGCTCCCATCATGCATTGCAGTATGAATAAATTATGATTTGAACTGTCCCCTAATTAAATATTTCATTTGTCACCATTGTTGAGTTCATACACTCATGCTTGATGTCTATTAGTACCTGACATTTTTTTTATTATTATTTTATTAAAACAAGTTTTAAGAAATCCTTTGGAATATATTGAAAATTCTGGCTCTTATGTTGTATAATCACTATCATGCAGCAATCTAGAACTGCATGGTAATGTTCCCAGAACGTTTTTATTTCTAGCTGGGTGCTGATAAAGTAAATACTGAAACAAAATACTGAGGAGGACTTTTACTTTCTGAACCTGGACTTTACACCTCTGCATAGCAATGCCACATGTCAGCCAATAGCAAAGAAATAAACCAGAACTGGACTTTATCTGAGCCACAAAATCTGTGTATATTAAATATGGAGTCATTTCAGCCTTAGTTAACAAGCACTGAAGAGCAGAAATACGAGAACTACAACTGACTTCCGACACAGTCTTAGATGAAATCAACTGAAGAGAAAAGAAGACAGAGCAACTGGATCAACTGCCGATGTTTATTAAAGCAATATATTTTTTGGACAGTTTTACATTTTCCATTTATTCACTTCGATTTGTGATTTTTTATGCTATAGAAGATTATACAATCTATATGAATACCAGTTTGAATGAAATAAAATTAGCAGACTGTTTAAAAAGATAGGAACCTGAATCAGAATTTTTATAATCACAATAAGATTGATTCTGTGAAATAATACAATTAAAAACATGACAATACAGGATTAACCCTATTTCTCACAAACCGCTTTCATCTTCTCAGAGCATGGGAGATCATTTCCAGTTCTGGATGGAGCCTAAAGGCATCAGTTCAACACAGTCCTCGTCTCCACCTGCATTATTTGGCTCTTCTACATACCAAAACCTGAACGTGGCAAAAGTAAATTTAGCACAGAAGCAAGAGCAAAAGTGAAAGTGCAAAAAAATCTTTGGTTGTGGTGTTTGTGGAAGAGTTGTGTCTTCAGTTATGTTTTAGAGGTTGTGAGTCTCATGTTTAAAACACATTTGCACTGGTTTTATCTTACCCTTGATTCAGTGTTGAATTATCCACCCATTTCATGATCCCTCGTTCTTAATGTCAGACAAACCAATCCACACTCTCTCCTTGATGAATGAAGTTAAGTGCCGCTGTGTGTGAAAATAAACAGAAATAAGGACATTTACACATTTTCACAAATTAGCGTTTTTGTAGTTTACACAAATTACAAAACGTGCACATTAAAACCTGTTTTCAAAAGTTTGCGATTTTTCAGGCCCCCAAAAAAACGCAGAAAGCACTGATAAGTTTCCCAATTTTAGTTGAAAATGGTGTGTCATGTAAAGAGCTATTTCCTCTCATTCAGTCTAATAGTAATAATTCAGTTTAATATAAAGTGATAAGAGTGATTCCTCTCATTGATTAACAGTCACAATCTCACCTGCTTCTCTTCAGTGTTGATAATGATCAGATCAGCTCCTCGATCTTTGCAGTAACTGCCTGCTCTCAGACCAGCTCTTCGGCTCACTGGATATGAACAAACATTCAGGACCACACAGATTTCCTAACAGAAACACAATTTAAAAAACTAGATTAAGATGAAGAAAATTATGGAAAAATAATCTACCTAAAAACATATTCGTACTGACCTTGTTTAGATTTTTCCTTCCTTCAGTTCTTCACTCAAAGACGAGACTCTGGTCTCTAACTCCAGTTTCGTCTAGATTCAAAGCATCAAGCTGTCCCTGTAATTGACTTTCTCAGCACTGAGATCATTGACTTTGGTCTCTAACTCTAGTTTCTTCTGATTCAAAGAGTTGAAGTTGTTCTTCAGTTGGTCTTTTTCAGTCATTAGATCAGTGTTCTTGTCCTTTAAGCTGATGATAGTGTGATTGAACTTCTTCAACAGTGTTCTTGTAACTCTTTAACAGGTCTCTCTCTGCTGTGATGATGATGTACAGTGTGATGAAGACCAGCAGAAGAACACCGGTTGAAGATTGATGGCGCGTATGAGTGCGCTTAAAGACAATTACGGCTGCAATCTAATGAGTGGAGGCCAGACTAAAGAACGACTCGAGTTTGTTGATGAAGAAAACTAAACTGAGCCAGAAGTGAATGATATCAGTGTGAGAAGAGTGCAAATTACAGGACAGCTAATGTGGATGCGGAGAAAAGAGACCAAAATTCATTACTGAGTGAAAAACAGAAGAAAAAAGTACTAAACGGCGGTCAGTGACAAATATGTTGGGGCATATTTGCATCGTTTCCAAATCAGTGTATTTTGAGTGTGTTGTGTGGGAATATGTAACCCTGATGCTTCTCGTCCCAGTTGAGCCGAAGCTGCGTGTGAGCAGCGGACCTACAAAAGTCGAAAGAAGCTAATTCTAATTCGTTATCGACACTGAAAGAACAGGTAAGGTGGGCTGATAGATGAGAAGAATATTATAAAATCTGTGTAGAGCTTGAATAGAGGGATAGTTCTTACGTGACACACCATTTTGACTAAAATTCAAAACTTATAGTGGTTTTTTGAGATAAAAGCAAATTTTGAAACAGTTTAATGTGCGCAATTTTTCTAATTTGTGTTGACACAAAAACGTAATTGAAAATATTAGTAAATGCTATTGTGTTGTTTAAACGGCAAGCCATTAACTCCAAATTTCATTAAAAAAAGAGAGTATTGAACTGACTTGTGACGTAAACAAAGAGAATCGATCAATAAATTGAACGCTGAAATAAAAACGGTAAAAGCCTAGATTCAATACTAACTTAAACGTGTGAGATTCGCAATTTCTCTTAAATTATTTGAAGGCAACTCTCCACAAACACCGCGACCCTTTTCTGCTGCTCTGTGCTAAATTTACTTTTGCCGCCAACATAAGGCTAATATGTGAAGAGCCAAATATGCAGGTGAAGATGAAAGAAACTGTGTAAACTAATCCGTCCTCCATCCGCAGAACTGAATGATCTCCATGTCTAAAGATGAAAGGTTTGTGGGTTAATATATATCATGTTTTTTAATTGTATTTATTTCACAGATGAGAGATCTTTATTGTGATTATAAAATTCTGATTCGTTCCTGGTCTGTAATTTATTTCGTCAAACTGGTATTATATGATATAATCTTATAGCATAAAATACACAATAAAGTGAATAAAAAAATGTAAAATTGTCCAAAATATATTGTTTAATAAAGGTAACAGGGTTGTTCTCTTCCATTGGTGTAATCTGTTCAAATTAGTTGTAGCTCTCGTATTTTCTGCTCTTAGTGCTAGCTAATTATTAATATACACAGATTTTGTGGCTAGGATAAAGTCCAGTTATCGTTATTCTTGTATAGTGACACATGTAGGCATTGCTTGCAGGATATAGAGTCCAGGTTCAAAAGTAAAAGTCCTCTCGTATTTTTTGTTTCAGTTACTTTATCAGCACCCAGTAAAAATAAACATTTCTGAAGTTGCATCAGTTCTGATTGTGCATGATGGTGATTATCAACATAAGCCAGGATTTCAGATATTCCAAAGGATTTCTTAAAACTTGTTCTAATAAAATAATAATAAATGTAGGTACTAATGACGTCAAGCATAGTGTATGGACTATGGTGACAAATGAAATTTTAATTAGGGGACAGTTCAAATCGTCATTTTCATACTGCAATGCATGATGGGAGCCATGAATGAGTTTATCATCGTACAGCTGCAACATGGTTATATCGTCACTGAGTTCACAGGGCTGATATGATCTATATCAGAGTTCTGTGCTGGTTTTGGCAATTCTATCAACCTGAGGAGATTTCATAAAAATCCACTCAGGCTAAGAAGTGAAGATAGAGATGACTAATCTGATTTGAATTTCTTCGTTTTCCCTGATAATCGGTAGCTCATCAAAGAGCTCAAACTAGCGCGCCATCTGGTACTGAATTCCAGGGGCCATAGTCTTGCATTGAGCATTTTTTGTGGATGATGGGATTAAGTACTGTTTAGTAGCTAACATATGAATTAAATAATTTGTCTTTTCAAAAAGGGAAATGGTACTAAAAACAAAAATTTTTATAAAAAGTACAATACACATTTATTAATCTGTTCATAATTTTGTGTCATTTTGTTAAGTATTTGTTGTTATTTTGAGGGATTATTAAGGTGGAAATCAGTACTGGTTTTATGTATTAACTGTAACTGAAGGGAAATGTGTTTA
>JAQIUQ010005887.1:385000-390761 GCA_030378365.1 Hybognathus amarus | reverse complement strand
AGTGTTGGCAACTTATTAAGAGAAGTTACAAGAATGCAGGTTCTTGTAACACTGAGCCATTGGACATAGACTTATAAAGAAAAATTCATTGAGTACAAGATGTTTAGTCTTGTCATCAAGGGGCCAATAGTTTTCTTCCAAATGTATGTGCCAATAAACCAGATGTGTTGTAATTCAGGTTGCTAGCTATAAACACGTAAGTTGCTCAGTTTCCACTAATGTGCCTTATAATGTACTTAATAACAATGTGTGAAATCTGTAGCTAGAAAGTTTGCATTCACGTATATGCATATGTTTCTGGTCTTAGACCTTCTATTCCCAAGCACTCCTCGAATCTGCTCGAACATCTCCAGCATCACTTCCTGATGAGTAAAATGCGTGCCATAACTAGGGATCTTCCAAAGGCCATGGTTTAAGGGTCCTGGCTGATCAAACACTAGACTAGCTCTTGCTGCATCTGTGGTGACAATGTCGATCATTTGAGTGTTCACTCTCATTTCCTCTTTTGTTTTCATCCTTGTCTGTAATCACTTTCCTTCTTGTTTTCTTCCCTTTGATCCCTCAAAGATCCCTTATCCTTTGTTTTTTTCCTGTCTCCCTCCTGTTTCTTCTTCTTTTGGGTGCTTTTGAGCTTACCTTCCCCTTTTGGCTCAACAGCTTCATCCTCTTTTTTGCTCCTCTGCTTTCTCTCAGCTCTCAGCCTCTCCTCCCGTTCTTGGGCCTCACTTCGCTTCCTTCCTCTTGAGTCCTGTTTTTTCCTCCTTTCAGCATCACTCTTCCTCTTGGTCCACGCCTCAGTGTCCCCTTCGACGACGTTCCTCTTTCTGTCCCTGTGCCACTTCCTGTCCTTCACGCTTTGAGCTTCTGGGGGCTGACTGGAGCAACTGTGTTTGGCAGGACTTTCTGTTCTTGTGGGAGTCTTGAGTGCTTTGTTTCAGATTTTCTTTGTAGCTGCGAGCTTTGTCTTTGTCTTTGGATTTCTCTGTTTCTCCGAGATCAAGGAGATTCTCTGCGGAACGACTCTTGACGCGGCGTACTCCGAGACTCTGGAAGAGCTGGTGTTTCGTGGTTTGGCACTTTTCTCCCTCTTGCTGTCTTTACGTGCGAGGATCCTAGCAGGCCGAATCCAAGGAGCCAAAGGAGCTTGTCAGGTCTGGCGTTCCCCTTCTTCGCTGAGGTGGATGATGGATGAAGGAGAGGAGAACTGAGAGGAACGTTGGAAGTGTTGGATTCAGGCGGATCAGGAAGGATAACATCTCCTGTGGAACCTAAGGAAACATTTGCAACTAATTAAAGCCTTATTACAAATGTATCATGATACATTTTTTCCAGTGATATTGCATACATGTGCTTAATTCCAGAATGCTAGGTTGTTGTGGTTGTCTGCACATGCATTGCTATGTAGTTGGTTGCTAGGTACGCTACCGGTCAAAAGTTTGACAATTTTTTGTTTTTAAAAGAAGTCTCTTTTGCTCACCAAGGCTGCAATTTTTTGATAAAAAATACACAAAAAACACAGTAATATTGTGAAATATTATGACAATTTAAAATTACTTCTTTATGTTAATATATATTAAAATGTAATTTATTCCTCTGAAAAAAGCTGAATTTTCAGCATCATTACTCCAGTCTTCAGTGTCACATGATCCTTCACAAATCACTCTAATATGATGATTTTATGCTCCAAAAACATGTATGATTATTATCCATGTTGAAAACAGTTTTTTACATTTTTATTTCAGGATTCTTTGATGAATAGAAAGTTCAAAGAACAGCTTTTATTTAATTAAAATCTTTTCTAACATTATAAATGTCTTTACTGTAACTTTTCATCAATGTAACTCATCCTTGATGAATAGAAGTATTGATTTCTTATCTATTTCCCCCAAAAAATAAAATACAAATTCTAACTGACCCCAAACTTTTTAAAGGATAGTGTTGACACTGAAGACTGGAGTAATGATGCTGAAAATTCAGCTTTTTTTCAGAGGAATAAATTACATTTTAATATATATTAACATAAAAAAGTCATTTTAAATTGTCATAATATTTCACAATATTACTGTGTTTTTGTGTATTTTTATCAAAAAAATTGCAGCCTTAGTGAGCAGAAGAGACTTCTTTTAAAAACACAAAAAATCTTACTGATCTTAAACTTTTAACCGGTAGTGTAGTTGCTAGTGTATATATTAGAACTGCACGATTCTGAATATATCACAATATTACTGTTTTAATGAGATATCACGAATCTGAACAGCCAATTAAACAAAATAACATGTAATTTACTAGCGGGTCTAACAAAATATGATGTACTGCAGTCCATTTAAAAATGTTTAATTAATATGAATGAATTATTGAATGATTAATTCAAAGACTCGCTCATCATTTTGTCACTTGTTCATTACTGTATGAATCAGCGTTTTTGAATGAATCTCTTGAATGAATGATTCCATGACAATACATTTTTAACAGTCACCTGTCGCCTGGTAATGTAATGATGTTAATTGAAGCAATCGTTATTTGAAGTGCCCGTATGATTTGGTTTAATAGACAGGTGAATTGTGGTCGTTTAAGAATAAGATCGCGTGGGTGTTTGAATCTAAATTGCAATATTTTAACGATTAATCGTGCAGTTCTAAAATATATATAAATGTCCTATTAATAAACTTGGACAATAAAGCAAAAAAAAAAAAAGTTTAGCAATTCAGAAAGCATAGGAAGTGTTGTGAAAGTCCCATTACCAAAGAGAAGACCTAGAGGAAAAGAGGCTGTTAGTGATGATGTTCCTGGGGGCAGTAACACATCGCAGATGAGCTTACACAACCTGCACAGAAAAGACAAAGAAAGAAAGAAAGAAAGAAAGAAAGAAAGGAAAGAAAGAAAGAAAGAAAAAGAAAGAAAGAAAGAAAGAAAGAAAGAAAGAAAGAAAGAAAGAAAGAAAGAAAGAAAGAAAGAAAGAAAGAAAGAAAGAAAGAAAGAAAGAAAGAAAGAAAGAAAGAAAGAAAGAAAGAAAGAAAGAAAGAAAGAAAGAAAGAAAGAAAGAAAGAAAGAAAGAAAGAAAGAAAGAAAGAAAGAAAGAAAGAAAGAAAGAAAGAAAGAAAGAAAGAAAGAAAGAAAGAAAGAGAAAGAAAGAAAGAAAGAAAGAAAGAAAGAAGTTAACTTGTGTGGTCTTGATGTTCTTACAGTATGCTCAGTTTGTGTCATTACTCACTGTTCTCTGCTAAGAGGGCTTGTGGTCGCAGTAACAGTAGCACTTTGTTTCCTCCAGCTTGGATCAGCTCAATGGCTCTAGTGTGACTAATGCCTTGTGTCTGTTCTCCATTGATCTCCACTACCTGATCTCCAACCTGCAGAGACACAATCAGCCATAAGATCTTCGGTAACACTTTACTTAAAGGGGTGTGCATAAGACTAACAAGACACCTTCATAATCATGACATGATGTTATGAATATGAAAGTTTTATGCATGTTTTTGACAGCTGTAATTTAGTGTCATTCACTCAATTATGACATTTTTAATGCAAATATGACATTTTTTGTGATGTCTTTGTTATGACACCTTGACATAAACCAATACATCATAACCTGTCAGTGTCTTTGTCATGACAACTTGACATTACTAAGACAACACAACCTGTCATAAACATGACATAGCAGATTAATAATCAAACTTAAGAAACCACCTAGATTTATTGGTTAACATTACATTAAACTGTCAGGTGGTTGGTTTTGACATTGTCTGTAATGAAGCATGAAAATATTCATGACAGTTATAATGGTCTTATGACAGCCAATGTCAAAGCCAACCACATGACAGCTTAAACTTAATTTAATGTCAAACTCAGACTCATTTATAAAAATGAATTTGGTTCATTCAATGAACGAAATTACCAAATTGACTCGGAAAAAGATTCGTTCATTTTGATGAACGAGTTCAAACAGGAGAGTCACGGCAACGTGCATCAGAACAGAGCAAGGCGAGCATTTATGCTTCATAAAACTTAAACTTTGTTACTTGATTATTAAAAGAGCGAATTGTTTCGCTTCGATAAGCTCCTTATTCATCGTCTGGAATCATTTAAAGCCCTTCGAACAGTTTGCAGTTTGCACTGAAACCGTCTATTGGACCTTGAACCATTTGGTTCCCATTGAAGTCCATTATATGGAGAAAAATCCTGGAATGTTTTCATCAAAAACCTTAATTTCTTTCGACTGAAGAAAGAAAGACATGGATATCTTGGATGACATGGGGGTGAGTAAATTATGCAGCAAAAGTTTTTTTTTTCAAAGTGAACTACTCCTTTAAAGAGTGGTGTTCTCTGTACTGACGTGTATCCTGCCGTCTTGTGAGCGCGGGCTGTCCTCAGCCAGCCCGCAGGATGTAGAGGCCCATGTTATACTCTGTTCCCCCTCTCAGACTAAAGCCAAAACCACGAGGACCACGCTCCAACTCAACCGCAATACAGCCCTAGGTAGAAAATACACAAAAAATGCAATTTATTTCAGTGATGGATGGCATGAATATATGAAGTATAACCCTGGATTAAATTACTTTTTAGTCTTGGCTTAAATACCTAGTATATGTATAAAGTATGACATACTGTATATTGGGGCTGCATGATATTAGAAAAAACTGACATTGCAATATTTCGCTTTTTCCACAATGACTACAATTTCCCCAGATGATTTGAATGGCTCTATTTGTTGAGAATCAATTTCTCAGGATGATGAGGTGATTTTGTAGCAGAGCACATCTGCATGAAAATAATAACCACATTACAAGCATAGATAATATTAATGAACGAGGGCAATTCCAAGAGCGTCCTGGCACGCACCAACAGTGCTCGGGCCCTAATAAATACAATAGGACAAAGAGACAAATGAAATAAGCAGTGCTTTATGTTTTACAAGTAAATCTAACAGTATTCAGGTACAGAAATTGAATTATCAAATGTAAAATAACATTGCAGTCTTCACTGTATAAATTAAATATAGTTATTATAATTAAATCATTAATATAATTTACCTTTGTTAAAGCTACAAAGGGATTTTTCTCTTTCTCTTTTGTTGTCTGATTAACATTGGTGACACAAACAGCTGCGGGTTTACTTTAAGATGAATGCACGGATCCAATATAATGATATGCATACGTTTTCTTTCTCCATTGTTTACAACACATTATTGACTAAAAAAGTGGCGAAAGAGAACTGAATTCGATTGTTCACATGCTGTCTGCGCGGCTCTGTGTGCGTTCCAGTCTTCTTACGCTTGATGTTTAAACTGATAGGCTGCTGGACTACGATCCCTCTATTGACATTGCACATCGCGATATCGATGCTAAAACGATATATCATGCAGCCCTACTATATATAATATAATATACTTTTTATTTTGCATCATATATTACACTAGATGTGATGACTTCTCAGATAAAGTTTAGGTCCAGTTTATGATATAAGTGTGACTCTCACCTGTTTTGAGTTGGCGACACACAACGTTCCCTGTTCACTCATGGGAAGAGCTTTATACTCTGTCCAGATGAAGCTCATCCCTGATCTCATCCATATCCAAATTATATCTGCACATAAGTAACATGTATTATAGATCAGAAGGCAGGGTGCCTTAAAGGGATAGTTCACTTTAGAAATAAGTTTTTGGTATGTTTTAGCTTACCTAAAGGGCATCCTTAGGTGTCTTTTTTCCACAGTAGTTTCAATTTTGATATTTTTAGGTCAAACCGTTCTTGTCTGTCAGTCATAT
>JAQIUQ010005887.1:297500-380000 GCA_030378365.1 Hybognathus amarus | reverse complement strand
TCCTTCTCCGCCGCCCCCTGGGGAATGATGGCACCGATGTAGACCTAATGAAATTAGATGGATGGGTACATTTTAGAGATAAGACACAAAAGTCAATCTGCAAATAAATCACATAAATACAGTCCATGTAAACAAATATTCAAGTAATGTGGTTACAGAAGTATGAAGGACTTACTGGCTGTTCTGAGCCCTCTCCCCCAAGCACACGGAAGCCAAAGCCTGTGTCCTGATCTCGCTTGATGAACACGTCCCAACTCCTTAGTGTGAGGTGCTGCATAACAATAGACAGATTTCCATGGAGGTATGATGAATAAATTGGAATAAACCACATTCATCACAAAAAAGTAAAACCAATACAACTGCAAAGGGCTTTTTCTGTGTCTCAAAAATTAAAGGATAGTTATTTTTTCTCTTTGAAGCTCAAATGCTGAATTTAACCTTTTCCCTGCCATTGACCAAAAATTCCAGCAGTCAGTAGGGCAATTATGCAATGAGGCTATGTAGGTCAGAGAAATCAACATTTGTTTTGATAGAGAAACCCGAACCCCTTAACTACCTCACATTTAAATGCACATGTCCGTGGGTTCAGCGTGGCTCCAGTGCCAGGGCTAAATTCTTGTATCCAGTGTTAAGCAATTTTAACATAGTATCGTCATCATATCAGTGTAGATGGGCAAAAATAAAACCTAAATTAAAATATCAAGTAAATAATTGATACTTGGTGTCACAGCAACAATCTTATCCCAAAAAGTGTTGCTTTACCACGATACTCAATATGCTGTCCCACGGTGGGTTCCCCCACCCGCCAAATCCCACTTTAACCACTGTATGTGTGTGTGTGTATGTGTATATATATATATATATGTATATATGTGTATATATATATATATATATATATATATATATATATATATATATATATATATATATATATATATATATTAGTGCTGTCAAACGATTAAAATATTTAATCGCGATTAATCGCATTAATGTCGTAGTTAACTCGTGATTAATCGCACATTTTCTAAATGTCTTTTGATTTCTTTTTGTTACATAATTTTTTCTCATTTTAATGCTCTTATCAACATGGGAAAGTGGATTGGCTTGTTTAGTGCAAATGTTTTTTTTATTATTATTATTGAAAATAACATTGGAAATAGTGTTCAATTTCACACTGACATACCAATAATCTCTCACACAATGTAACACTGTCTATCAATAAAAGGGTGAAAGAAATACTGACGAGGTCCTGATATTGCGGAGGGTGGAGAATTACGCATCATCTGTGTGTGTGTTTGCTTGGCCATCATCAAGTGATGTTTTCAGACTGGACGTACTGCGTTGATGATAGCTCAGTTCACAACGACAGAACACACAGAACAGGTAGGACTCAGAAACGTCATCCACTCAAAACGTGAAGGCGTACCTCTCAGCCGGCTGCAGCCGAAACGAGTGCGGCACAAAAGCGTCCGTTTTGTTGCTTCTTCGACCAAAGCGCAAGCGGATCTAGCTAGACTGTATGACAAACAACAGGCACGACGTACACACTCGTTTGGGCTTGCGAGTGGATGGACGAGCGCGAAGACCGCCGAAATGGATCAGGATTTAGGACGCATGCCGTCCTGTTGCAAAAGCATGTGAAAAAAGCACAAAGTTTGCTAGGACAAGACCGTTAAAAGAGACCGTTAATCGCGTCGATAAAAAAATTAACGCCGTTAAATGGGTTTGGTTAACGCCGAGTAATAACGCATTAAACTGACACCCCTAATATATATATATATATATATATATATAATATATATATATATACAGTATATATATATATATATATATATATATATATATATATATATATAAAATATAAAAGAGTTGCTGTCTCAGCTCAGCAGAGACTCACCTATGCTCTCCGGCAAAGCTTTGGGCTTGCTGTAGTGGAGGGAAGCGTCTTGTTTTGGAGAGCTACATGGCAGTGTGTTTGAGTGATAGGTCAAAGCCTGGGGAACCATAATGTCATGGCAACGGTCCAGAGTCTCAGTACTGGCACTCATCCCTGGTCTCTGTTGGAATACAAGGGGAATAAAACATGTTTTAATACCACTTCACACAGACTCGCAGAGTGAACATAGATATGGACCTGAACAAGCTACATTTAAAACGAATTGCTGGGTGTGTCTTTTGAGAGAATGCAATCATGTGTATACAGATAGATAGACTATAGAAACAATGTTTTTTGTTGGATCTTTCCTTCATGGTCTGGTTAGTAGAAAAAATATTAATTACAGTTTCCATTTCAAGAGTGACACTGAAAAACAGTCTTTCACGAAACCCATAGGGAAATAAAGCCAGACACGCCCATACTATTAATGTTTTTTTTTTTTTGGTCAAGTTACAGAATTTTTAAAGCATTACATTTTCAGCAACTACATTTTGACATTTACTGTAGAAAATATCTAGTGATGTCGTCCACACACATAAACTGCACCACTCATAGATACTAAGTTATGAGTTGCCAGAGGATTGCAATGTGGTAACCCTGATGTTCTGTTTGCTGAGGCATTGCTTAAGTGCTTATGGGCTAGTTTTCTGGGTGGTTACCAGATGGTTACAAGAGTGTCCTGGGTGTTTGATATTTGATTTCTAAGATTTTCTTCTGGTCGCTAGATGTTTTAGGTGGTTTCTATGGTGTTCTGCATAGTTGCGAGGGTATTTGTTATGGTGTTTGGTTGGTAGTTAAGTGTTTTTTGTTAGTGTTTTATTATTGTGGTTACTGCAAATAGTGTCATGAGTGTTTGGTAACTGCTTTTTATGGTTTCTAAGGTATTTTAGGTGGTGGCTATGGTGTTTTTAAGGTGTTCTGTGTGGTTGCTAGGGCATTTCTATGGTGTTTGGGTGGTAGTTAGGTGTTTTCTGTTAGTGTTTTATTGTTGTGGTTACTACAAATAGTGTCAGGAGTGTTTGATAACTGCTTTTTATGGTTTTCTAAGGTATTTTAGGTGGTTGCTAGGGTGTTTCTAAGGTGTTCTGTGTGGTTCCTAGGGCATTTCTATGGTGTTTAGGTGGTAGTTAGGTGTTTTTTGTTAGGGTTTTATTGTTGTGGTTACTACAAATAGTGTCATGAGTGTTTGATAACTGCTTTTTATGGTTTCTAAGGTATTTTAGGTGGTTGCTAGGGTGTTTCTAAGGTGTTCTGTGTGGTTGCTAGGGCATTTCTATGGTGTTCGGGTGGTAGTTAGGTGTTTTTTGTAAGTGTTTTATTGGTGTGGTTACTACAAATAGTGTCATGAGTGTTTCATAACTGCTTTTTATAGTTTCTAAGGTATTTTAGGTGGTTGCTAGGGTGTTTCTAAGGTGTTCTGTGTGGTTGCTAGGGCATTATGGTGTTTGGGTGGTAGTTAGGTGTTTTTTGTAAGTGTTTTATTGTTGTGGTTACTACATAATAGTGTCATGAGTGTTTGATGACTGCTTTTTATGGTTTCTAAGGTATTTTAGGTGGTTGCTAGGGTGTTTCTAAGGTGTTCTGTGTGGTTGCTAGGCCATTTCTATGGTGTTTGGGTGGTAGTTAGGTGTTTTTTGTAAGTGTTTTATTGTTCTGGTTACTACAAATAGTGTCATGAGTGTTTGATAACTGCTTTTTATGGTTTCTAAGGTATTTTAGGTGGTTGCTAGGGTGTTTCTAAGGTGTTCTGTGTGGTTGCTAGGGCATTTCTATGGTGTTTGGGTGGTAGTTAGGTGTTTTTGTAAGTGTTTTATTGGTGTGGTTACTACAAATAGTGTCATGAGTGTTTGATAACTGCTTTTTATGGTTTCTAAGGTATTTTAGGTGGCTGCTAGTGTGTTTCTAAGGTGTTCTGTGTGGTTGCTAGGGCATTTCTATGGTGTTTGAGTGGTAGTTAGGTGTTTTTTGTAAAGTGTTTTATTGTGGTTACTACAAATAGTGTCATGGGTGTTTGATCTAAGGTATTTAGGCGGTCGCTATGGTGTTTCTAATGTGTTCTGTGTGGTTGCTAAGGCATTTCTAAATTGTTCTATGTGGTTTCTAGGGTTTTCTGGGAGGTTACTAGGAATGTCTGGGCTGTTCTGGGTGATTGCCAGGTTTTTGTTTACAGGCCAGAGTCAAAGTCTCTATGATATTCTGATCCCTCAAAATCCTTCTTCAATGTAAGTCTATGGGACAGTTTTGCCTGTTCTATCACTCAAGTGAAAATTGTAAATCCGATCACATAAAAAGTACAAGCCACAGGATTAATTTATGTCGCCAGTACAAATGGTGTGGAGAATGTGTTAGTGTTACTACAGTATCACACTTTAGTACTTTACATGAAGGGAAGATTGAGAAGATATTTCATAAGCACAAAACAAAATATTCTGCCATTTTCTCAGTTCTACACGGTCATTATCACCTCTGAAAATCGATTATCATACTCACAGGTCGTAAACTCTTCACTGGCGAAGTATGACCTAGAAACAGAAAAAAAGCCAAATGAGACACATGTAGCACTGAAAGAGAAAAAAAATGGAGGAACAGGCACTCATCAACATACAGATGAAAAAAAAACAGGAACTCATTACTGAGAAAGTTTCTAGCCTTATTATAATGACAGCACTTCTTGGTTGTTGCCTCTCAAACATGAAAAAGGCATGAGAATACATTGTTTCAGTGCTACATTATTAATTCCCATCCATCTAACTAAAAAGCAACTCTGAAGAGGAAATGCTCATTCAAGTGCTTTAAAGCTGGGCATTTCCTGAGCCAATTCATGAGCCGAGTAAATCATGACACATGCATCATCTAGGAGCCATTAAAGATGGATAAAATAATGTACTTAAGAGAAATTATGATGGATACTACTACACATGAATTCTCCAGTGAGAGAGAATTCATACGTAAAATAATGACGCAGCAACATTTCCATCTGTCAATTCAGAACCCACCGTCGCTTATTCATTCCCTTTGTTTTCTGTCTTTCTCTTGATTGGTGTGATTTCCATTGAATTTAATGGCTGAAACCATAAATGACGCAACTCAATCAGCCTTTGAGGGTTAATGGAACTGATTCAGTCTCATCTCCCCCCTTCCCTGTTTCGTTCAGCAACAATAAATCCTCACAGAACTCTTTGCAGACACTTCCTGATCTTCCCCTGCCCTGTAATCTAGACTCATTTCCCAAATTCCCAGCCAACCCCACAGAGTGGGTGCAAAAATGCAAAGGGGCCTTTCCTGCCAACAGTGTCAGGAGCAACGGTCCATCGTTCTTACATAACGTCTTCCTGAGAGCACACAGCCTGAGTATGATCAGTGAGCGTGGAGGAGAGGAGAACACGTGTGGCTAAAATGTTAAAATTATGAAAGAGGGAAAAGAATGGAAATCATTTCTCACCTGCTGAAAAATGGAGAGATAAAAAAAGAGACTAAAGGGAAGAGCCTTTATGCAATCCCCTGCTGAAAAGACCAGCATGCTGGAGCTGCTCACCAGTATACAGTCTGTTATGGATGCAAGTGGTTTTCTGAGAAATGTATAAATATCAAGTGAAGTGCATGTTTAAAATAAGGTGGAAGAAATCTGACAATGAGGTTAGAATTCAATTCAACTTAATTTAATGAGAAAGTTGAGTTTTCAAAACAAGATTTTTTTATATTTATTTGTTAAAAAGCAAAATAATGTATTTCTCAAAAAAAACCAGCGAACACTGCCCATTTTAACATCAGCGTCAAGAGTAAGATATTTGAGATTCTCTGCTCATTTATGCTGTTTTGTTATAAACAGCCACTGCTATAAACTCAAGAAGTTTACTAAACAAATAATAAATTAAAAGACATACTTATACAGGATTACAATTTCTACTCAAAAGTCGTTTAAAAAACTAGTCCTATGCGAATAGGGCTTAAGAAAGTGACTTTTTGCAGTATACTCTTTCTAAAAAAATTGTAATTTTACTAAAAATAATACGTATTGAATGATGGCTTGACAGAGGCTTGTCTGAAAGTTCAAAGAATAAATAGTTTGACTGCTTCATTCATGTTCGCTTTTTATGCACTTCATGCTTGTCAAAGTTAAAGTCTTTAAAGTCTTTTCGGCAGGGTTTTTACTAGGAATGCTTAAGATTCCTTTTGAGTGTGTGTGTGTGATGGAGAGCAGAGAAAAGTTTTAGTTTGAAAGTCTACAAAATACCAAATAAGAAAAAAAGATTTCTTAAAACAACAAGACCCCTTTAAACTGTCATTGGTCACCATATGCCTATATTATGGCTACACTACCTAAACTATAACTGCCCAAAGGCCCAAAACATACTCTACACAAGAACATTTACATTGATGCATTTGGCGGACACTGGACACGTTTATGCAAAGTGACTTACATTGCAATCAAGCTATGCATTTGTTTCAGTTCAGGTATGAATTTTGTGATTTAATACAAGATTCCCTGGTCATTAAAGACAAAGGATGTATATTCAGTATGCATTACTTCAATGAGCTCATTGTTTCTGCCTTAAATGATTAAATTGTTTACATGAATGCATTTTAGCTAACTGTGTTTTTGTATATGTACATTTCTAAAAATACATAAATTACACAGTTAACTCAGATAACAGATCGCTCTAAATTGTAATGTGGACTCATGCATTTTCTTTAAAGCTGCTTTGAAATGATATGCATTGTGAAAAGTGCTATGCAAATAAATGTGAATTGAATACAATTTTCTGTAAAGCTGTTTGGAAACGATCTGCATTGTGAAAATAAACATGGCATCAAACCTAGTGTTGCTAGCGCCATGCTTTACTGTTTAAGCTACAGGAACATCATGCAAAGCAGTCTAGGTGCATTTTACATCATGCTGTGTTTTGTGTTAGAATGCACGTCATAACGCAAAAAGAAACGTGCATTGCATTCTCAGAATCGCCGCCATCAGTGTAAACGTTCGGCTTCTGTTTGTGCAGTTCATGTTTATGGCCTAAACAGATCAGTGGGATGTGCCGTCTTTACCTCCTCTCAACACAACAGATTCACCTCGCTCCCCACAGGGAGGTCCTTCAGTATATCCACCACCTGCGCATGGCTCAGCGTTGTGCACGTTTTGCCTGTTAATGCTCCTTTATCACGTCTCCTTTCAGCAGTCCTCGGCACCACTGCTCATCCAGGATCATTTTCACCTTCTGCCCCAACGGACAGTCTGCGATGGCAAAGCCAAATCCTCCAGGCCCCTTCACGATCGGTAACGCTCACCAGCTCCGTTGCACATCCCCGCCTCCGGCCTGTCGTTGGCACTGATGCCTCCCTTGGAAGCGGCAGCGACCACCGGCCCGGCCGCTGGCATCTGTGGTTCCGTGGCCAAGCTCTTGGGAGGCAGCCGTGGAGGGCGTCACCTTGGGCCAGCAGCGGCTGGCCATTGATGAAGGATACTGCGTATCGATCTCTCCTGTCGGAGGGGGAGGAGGAGGAAGGAAGGTCCTCCGCTGTCGCGTTCACGGGTCTAAGAGGGGGAGCAAGTATCCATGACAGAGGACCATGTCCACGTCTGTCTTGGTTAACTGGGATGCACTGGGACACATGGCTGGGACCACATCTGCGTGCGTCTTGCCCAAGACAAGTGTGCCGTTGATTTCCACAATAACATCACCTCGGATTAGAAGAGAGGAAATTTGACAGCATGGGAAGCGAGTAAAGCAAGAACTGAAGAAAAGAATCATGACAAAGTGGTATGTAAAAAAACACTTTTTCTAAAAAGTTTGTGCTTTTGAAAGATGATAGATAAAAGAAATAGTTCACACAAAATTGAAAATTCTTTCATTATTTATTGAGCCTTATGTTGTTCCAAACCTGTATTTTTCTCTATGAAACTTTGAAGATTTTTTCAAACAGATCTTTTTTTATTTACACATCTGATAAGCTACAAAAATGATAGAAACACTGAGCTGACTTGTATTCCACGTTTTTTTGAATGGGATCAGTGAATGAATTATTCCTTTAAATTAGTTTCTTTTCAACTAATTTGGCAGATACAGTTCATGAATAAGACTTTTTCCACTCACCGAACTCAATGATCCACAGCAGTTCTCTCAGATAACAGTTCACTGGAATGTATTATCAGTGAATAAGGACGTATATTTTAGACTTTTTTGGACTTTTTTAGTCAGAATTCTTTTTTAAAGGTTTTGGGGACCTTACCACTGTAATCACAATGAACTGTTGCTGTATGTAACCAGGTGTTTGTCTTTAATTAAAACTAAATATTAAAATGTAAATATATGTATTTAAATATATAAATAGCACATGAAAAAAATTTACAAAACAAAAGTTAGAAAAAGTTGCATTGCAACTAACTGAAATAATTTTAAGTTGAAGGAAGCACTAAAATGGCAGATTAGAAAAGAATAAACTATATAGTAATATGGAAAAAAATTAACTATTAAACTGACAAAAGCACATGGCAAAATGACCAAAAGTTACACTTAAATTAAAGAAAATGAAATTAAAAAATGAAAACATAACACTTTTAAAATGTAAATATATGTATTTAAATATATAAATAGCACATGAAAAAAAAAATACAAAACAAAAGTTAGAAAAGTTGCACTGGCAACTAACTGAAAAGTCGAAGTTGAAGTGAAGCAACTAAAAATGGCAGATTAGAAAAGAATAAACTGTATAGTAATATGGAAAAAAAAAACTATTAAACTAACAAAAGCACATGGCAAAATGACCAAAAGTTACACTTAAATTAAAGAAAATGAAATAAAAAAATGAAAACAACACTACAAGCTAAATGGTTTGGTTTGGAGCAATATTGAAGGTGAGTAAATAAAAGGTAAACGCTGTAGCTCTTGTATTGTTAACACACTTCTCCTATACCAGTTTAACAATTATAATTAAAGGAGTTGTTCACTTTTAAAAAAACTTTTGCTGATAATTTACTCACCTCTCATGTCATCCAAGATGTCCATGTCTTTCTCTTTCTTTCAAGTTGGAAAAGAAATTAAGGTTTTTGATGAAAACATTCCACGATTTTCTCCATATAATGGACTTCAATGGGAAACCGAAACGGTTCAAGGTCCAAAAGAACAGTTTCAGTGCAAACGGCAAACTGTTCAAAGGGCTTTACACGACACCAGACGATGAATAAGGGTCTTATCAAGCGAAACCGATCACTCATTTAAAAAATAAATAAAAAAGTTTAAGTTTTATAACTCAAATGCTCGTCTTGCTCTGTTCTGTGATGAGCGTCCGTGACTCTCCGTGTCCCAACTCGTCTCATCAAAAGGGACAAATCTTTTTTCAAGTCATGACTTGAAAGGTCCTAGATTAGACCCTTATTCATCGTCTGGTGTCCGTTTTAAAACCCTTTGAAGCTGCACTGAAACTCTCATTTGGACCTTGAACCGTTTGGTTCCCATTGAAGTCCATTATATGGAGAAAAATCTGGATTGTTTTCATCAAAAACCTTAATTTCTTTCTAATGGAAGAAAGAAAGACGTGGACTTTCTAATAATTGTGGATGTTTCACCAAACACTTTTTACCAAACTAGGCATCACTCACCAGAGGCCATCTTGTTGTCTCTGTGCGGCGGGGCCATCAGAGAGAACGTTCTTGACCTGCAGGAACTCGTCAGGTCGATCTCCACCAATGATGGTGAAACCAAACCCCTGCTGGCTCTTCCTGAGAGCCGTGTGATACAGCTCCCCCTTCAGCTGGGTGGCGTCTGTGTGAATCCAGGCGTACCAGCCGCTCCACCTACAGAGACAGATGAGAAGAAGACACAGAACATCTGTGATGACTTCACATAAAATATGCACAAACTATAAACAACTAGACATTGATATAGTAGATGTGTTTGATATATACAAGCAACAAATATCACACATGAAATGCTGTTAAACATATTTTCAAAATGTATGACAGATCCATAAATAATGTGTTAAGTCCACAAACAAACGTATCGAAAGTGTATTGCATTCACTTGAAGAAACAAAATCTACTGTTTTTCTGAATTAAAAAGTTTTTGCATTTGAATTAACTACTCTTGATTATCTTAAAAATTAGGAGTAACTCATTAATTCATTAAACAAAGTGAAAAAACTTTTTTTTCAAGAAAAATATATCTCATAATACTCTTTTTTATCTCATACTACTCATTTTTTCTGAATTAACAAGTTAATTATCTGAGAATTCGAGATCATTTATCAAGGGGAAAAAGTCTTTGCTCTGTTTTTCTGAATTAATGACTTGATTATCTCAAAAATTAGGAGTAACTCATTAATTCATTAAATAGAGTGAAAAAAAATCAAGAAAAAAAGTTCTGAGAGAATTAACACGTTAATTCCGAAAAAGAAAAACAGAGCAAAACTTTTTTTCCATGAAAAATTATCTCGTAATTCTAAGATAATTAACTCTTTAATTCAGAAAAACAGAGATAGATTTTGTTTCCTCAAGTGAATGCAATAAGCTTCCATACAAACGCACACATTTATTTATTTTTTTCTACATGTCCTAATATCAGGAACCAAAGCCCATTATGGGATATTTTCACTTAGTATGGTCAAAAAATAGGCCTGAAACATAAATTAGACCATAAATAAGTAAATTGCCTAATTGACAATTAATCTCAGGATGTTTCATTTTCTATCAATTTTATATGAGGTTTGCACTTTTACTGTAAATCAATTGTAGATTTTGTTTTATAAAATTAAGACACTATATATATATATATATATTCAAACTTCAAGCTAGGTATTTTTGTTCTTGAACTTATATTCACAACTTTGGATGGAAACATTTCTTTAGACTGCATTCATAAATCTCACTTTGAAGTTTATCAAATATATATATATATATATAGTGTCTTTAATTTTATAAAACAAAATCTACAATTGATTTACAGTAAAAGTGCAAACCTCATATAAAATTGAATAGAAAATGAAACATCCTGAGATTAATTGTCAATTAGGCAATTTACTTATTTATGGTCTAATTTATGTTTCAGGCCTATTTTTTGACCATACTAGTGAAAATATCCCATAATGGGCTTTGGTTCCTGATATTAGGACATGTAGAAAAAATAAATAAATGTGTGCGTTTGTATGGAAGCTTATTGCATTCACTTGAGGAAACAAAATCTATCTCTGTTTTTCTGAATTAAGAGTTAATTATCTTAGAATTACGAGATAATTTTTCATGGAAAAAAAGTCTTTGCTCTGTTTTTCTTTTTCGGAATTAACGTGTTAATTATCTCAGAACTTTCTTGATTTTTTTTTCTCACTCTATTTAATGAATTAATGAGTTACTCCTAATTTTTGAGATAATCAAGTCATTAATTCAGAAAAACAGAGCAAAGACTTTTTCCCCTTGATAAATGACTCGTAATTCTCAGATAATTAACTTGTTAATTCAGAAAAAATGAGTAGTATGAGATAAAAAAGAGTATTATGAGATATATTTTTCTTGAAAAAAAAGTTTTTTCACTTTGTTTAATGAATTAATGAGTTACTCCTAATTTTTAAGAATAATCAAGTCATTAATTCAAATGCAAAAACTTTTTAATTCAGAAAAACAGTAGATTTTGTTTCTTCAAGTGAATGCAATACACTTTCGATACGTTTGTTTGTGGACTTAACACATTATTTATGGATCTGTCATACATTTTGAAAATATGTTTAACAGCATTTCATGTGGTGTATTTGTTGCTTGTATATATCAAACACATCTACTATATCAATGTCTAGTTGTTTATAGTTTGTGCATATTTTATGTGAAGTCATCACAGATGTTCTGTGTCTTCTTCTCATCTGTCTCTGTAGGTGGAGCGGCTGGTACGCCTGGATTCGACACACGCGCACCCAGCTGAAGGGGGAGCTGTATCACACGGCTCTCAGGAAGAGCCAGCAGGGGTTTGGTTTCACCATCATTGGTGGAGATGATGACCTGACGAGTTCCTGCAGGTCAAGAACGTTCTCTTGATGGCCCCGCCGCACAGGAACAACAAGATGGCCTCTGGTGAGTGATGCCTAGTTTGGTAAAAAGTGTTTGGTGAAACATCCACAATTATTGAAAGTCCATGTCTTTCTCTTCTTCAGTTCGAAAGAAATTAAGGTTTTTGATGAAAACAATCCACATTTTCTCCATATAATGGACTTCAATGGGAACCAAACGGTTCAAGGTCCAAATGAGAGTTTCAGTGCAGCTTCAAAGGGTTTTAAAACGTACACCAGACGATGAATAAGGGTCTAATCTAGGACCTTTCAAGTCATGACTTGAAAAAAGATTTGTTCCTTTTGATGAACCAGTTTGAACAGGAGTACTCACGACCGCTCACGACACAGAACAGAGCAAGACGAGCATTTGAGTTATAAAACTTAAACTTTTTTATTTATTTTTTAAATGAGTGATCGTTTCGCTTGATAAGACCCTTATTCATCGTCTGGTGTCGTTTAAAGCCCTTCTGAACAGTTTGCCGTTTGCACTGAAACTGTCTTTTGGACCTTGAAACCGTTTGGTTCCCATTGAAGTCCATTATATGGAGAAAATCCTGGAATGTTTTCATCAAAAACCTTAATTTCTTTTCCAACTTGAAAGAAAGAAAAAGACATGGACATCTTGGATGACATGGAGGTGAGTAAATTATCAGCAAAAGTTTTTTTAAAAGTGAACAACTCCTTTAATTATAATTGTTAAACTGGTATAGGAGAAAGTGTGTTAACAATAAAGAGCTACAGCGTTTACCTTTATTTACTCACCTTCATATTTGCTCCAAACCAAACCATTTAGCTTGTAGTGTTGTTTTCATTTTTTTATTTCATTTTCTTTAATTTAAGTGTAACTTTTGGTCATTTTGCCATGTGCTTTTGTTAGTTTAATAGTTTTTTTTTTCCATATTACTATACAGTTTATTCTTTTCTAATCTGCCATTTTAGTGCTTCCTTCAACTTAAAACTATTTCAGTTAGTTGCCAGTGCAACTTTTCTAACTTTTGTTTTGTATTTTTTTTTTCATGTGCTATTTATATATTTAAATACATATATTTACATTTTAAAAGTGTTATGTTTTCATTTTTTAATTTCATTTTCTTTAATTTAAGTGTAACTTTTGGTCATTTTGCCATGTGCTTTTGTCAGTTTAATAGTTAATTTTTTTCCATATTACTATATAGTTTATTCTTTTCTAATCTGCCATTTTAGTGCTTCCTTCAACTTAAAATTATTTCAGTTAGTTGCCAATGCAACTTTTCTAACTTTTGTTTTGTAAATTTTTTTCATGTGCTATTTATATATTTAAATACATATATTTACATTTTAATATTTAGTTTTAATTAAAGACAAACACCTGGTTACATACAGCAACAGTTCATTGTGATTACAGTGGTAAGGTCCCCAAAACCTTTAAAAAAGAATTCTGACTAAAAAAGTCCAAAAAAGTCTAAAATATACGTCCTTATTCACTGATAATACATTCCAGTGAACTGTTATCTGAGAGAACTGCTGTGGATCATTGAGTCCGATGAGTGGAAAAAGTCTTATTCATGAACTGTATCTGCCAAATCATTGAAAAGAAACTAATTTAAAGGAATAATTCATTCACTGATCCCATTCAAAAAAACGTGGAATACAAGTCAGCTCAGTGTTTCTATCATTTTTGTAGCTTATCAGATGTGTAAATAAAAAAAGATCTGTTTGAAAAAATCTTCAAAGTTTCATAGAGAAAAATACAGGTTTGGAACGACATAAGGCTCAATAAATAATGAAAGAATTTTCAATTTTGTGTGAACTATTTCTTTTATCTATCATCTTTCAAAAGCACAAACTTTTTAGAAAAAGTGTTCATCCACTTTGTAATGATTCTTTTCTCTTCAGTTCTTTTCTTTACCGCTTCCCATGCTGTCAAATTTCCTCTCTCTTCTAATCCGAGGTGATGTTATTGTGGAAATCAACGGCACACTTGTCTTGGGCAAGACGCACGCAGATGTGGTCCACATGGTCCCAGTGCATCCCAATTAACCAAGACAGACGTGGACATGGTCCTCTGTCATGGATACTTGCTCCCCCCTGCTGTGAACCCCTGACGCGACAGCGGAGGACCTTCCTCCTCCTCCTCCCCTCCGACAGGAGACGGAACCCGGTACGCGCACCCTTCATCAGTGGCCAGCCGCTGCTGGTCAAAGGTGACGCCCTCCACGGCTCCTCCCAAGAGCTTCACCACGGAACCACAGATGCCAACGGCCGGGCGGTGGTCGCTGCGCTTCCGGGAGGCATCAGTGCCAACGACAGGCCGGAGACGGGGATGCTGCAACCGGAGCTGGTGAGCGTTCCAATCGTGAAGGGGCCTGGAGGATTTGGCTTTGCCATCGCAGACTGTCCGTTGGGGCAGAAGGTGAAAATGATCCTGGATGAGCAGTGGTGCCGAGGACTGCTGAAAGGAGACGTGATAAAGGAGACTTAACAGGCAAAACGTGCAAGCGCTGAGCCATGCGCAGGTGGTGGATATACTGAAGGACCTCCCTGTGGGGAGCGAGGTGAATCTGTTGTGTTGAGAGGAGGTAAAGAGCGGCACATCCCACTGATCTGTTTAGGCCATAAACATGAACTGCACAAACAGAAGCCGAACGTTTACACTGATGGCGGCGATTCTGAGAATGCAATGCACGTTTCTTTTTGCGTTATGACGTGCATTCTAACACAAAACACAGCATGATGTAAAATGCACCTAGACTGCTTTGCATGATGTTCCTGTAGCTTAAACAGTAAAGCATGGCGCTAGCAACACTAGGTTTGATGCCATGTTTATTTTCACAATGCAGATCGTTTCCAAAACAGCTTTACAGAAAATTGTATTCAATTCACATTTATTTGCATAGCACTTTTCACAATGCATATCATTTCAAAGCAGCTTTAAAGAAAATGCATGAGTCCACATTACAATTTAGAGCGATCTGTTATCTGAGTTAACTGTGTAATTTATGTATTTTTAGAAATGTACATATACAAAAACACAGTTAGCTAAAATGCATTCATGTAAACAATTTAATCATTTAAGGCAGAAACAATGAGCTCATTGAAGTAATGCATACTGAATATACATCCTTTGTCTTTAATGACCAGGGAATCTTGTATTAAATCACAAAATTCATACCTGAACTGAAACAAATGCATAGCTTGATTGCAATGTAAGTCACTTTGCATAAACGTGTCCCGGTGTCCGCCAAATGCATCAATGTAAATGTTCTTGTGTAGAGTATGTTTTGGGCCTTTGGGCAGTTATAGTTTAGGTAGTGTAGCCATAATATAGGCATATGGTGACCAATGACAGTTTAAAGGGGTCTTGTTGTTTTAAGAAATCTTTTTTTCTTATTTGGTATTTTGTAGACTTTCAAACTAAAACTTTTCTCTGCTCTCCATCACACACACACACTCAAAAGGAATCTTAAGCATTCCTAGTAAAAACCCTGCCGAAAAGACTTTAAAGACTTTAACTTTGACAAGCATGAAGTGCATAAAAAGCGAACATGAATGAAGCAGTCAAACTATTTATTCTTTGAACTTTCAGACAAGCCTCTGTCAAGCCATCATTCAATACGTATTATTTTTAGTAAAATTACAATTTTTTTAGAAAGAGTATACTGCAAAAAGTCACTTTCTTAAGCCCTATTCGCATAGGACTAGTTTTTTAAACGACTTTTGAGTAGAAATTGTAATCCTGTATAAGTATGTCTTTTAATTTATTATTTGTTTAGTAAACTTCTTGAGTTTATAGCAGTGGCTGTTTATAACAAAACAGCATAAATGAGCAGAGAAATCTCAAATATCTTACTCTTGACGCTGATGTTAAAATGGGCAGTGTTCGCTGGTTTTTTTTGAGAAATACATTATTTTGCTTTTTAACAAATAAATATAAAAAAATCTTGTTTTGAAAACTCAACTTTCTCATTAAATTAAGTTGAATTGAATTCTAACCTCATTGTCAGATTTCTTCCACCTTATTTTAAACATGCACTTCACTTGATATTTATACATTTCTCAGAAAACCACTTGCATCCATAACAGACTGTATACTGGTGAGCAGCTCCAGCATGCTGGTCTTTTCAGCAGGGGATTGCATAAAGGCTCTTCCCTTTAGTCTCTTTTTTTATCTCTCCATTTTTCAGCAGGTGAGAAATGATTTCCATTCTTTTCCCTCTTTCATAATTTTAACATTTTAGCCACACGTGTTCTCCTCTCCTCCACGCTCACTGATCATACTCAGGCTGTGTGCTCTCAGGAAGACGTTATGTAAGAACGATGGACCGTTGCTCCTGACACTGTTGGCAGGAAAGGCCCCTTTGCATTTTTGCACCCACTCTGTGGGGTTGGCTGGGAATTTGGGAAATGAGTCTAGATTACAGGGCAGGGGAAGATCAGGAAGTGTCTGCAAAGAGTTCTGTGAGGATTTATTGTTGCTGAACCGAACAGGGAAGGGGGGAGATGAGACTGAATCAGTTCCATTAACCCTCAAAGGCTGATTGAGTTGCGTCATTTATGGTTTCAGCCATTAAATTCAATGGAAATCACACCAATCAAGAGAAAGACAGAAAACAAAGGGAATGAATAAGCGACGGTGGGTTCTGAATTGACAGATGGAAATGTTGCTGCGTCATTATTTTACGTATGAATTCTCTCTCACTGGAGAATTCATGTGTAGTAGTATCCATCATAATTTCTCTTAAGTACATTATTTTATCCATCTTTAATGGCTCCTAGATGATGCATGTGTCATGATTTACTCGGCTCATGAATTGGCTCAGGAAATGCCCAGCTTTAAAGCACTTGAATGACATTTCTCTCTTCGAGTTGCTTTAGTTAGATGGATGGGAATTAATAATGTAGCACTGAAACAATGTATTCTCATGCCTTTTTCATGTTTGAGAGGCAACAACCAAGAAGTGCTGTCATTATAATAAGGCTAGAAACTTTCTCAGTAATGAGTTCCTGTTTTTTTTTCATCTGTATGTTGATGAGTGCCTGTTCCTCCATTTTTTTTCTCTTTCAGTGCTACATGTGTCTCATTTGGCTTTTTTTCTGTTTCTAGGTCATACTTCGCCAGTGAAGAGTTTACGACCTGTGAGTATGATAATCGATTTTCAGAGGTGATAATGACCGTGTAGAACTGAGAAAATGGCAGAATATTTTGTTTTGTGCTTATGAAATATCTTCTCAATCTTCCCTTCATGTAAAGTACTAAAGTGTGATACTGTAGTAACACTAACACATTCTCCACACCATTTGTACTGGCGACATAAATTAATCCTGTGGCTTGTACTTTTTATGTGATCGGATTTACAATTTTCACTTGAGTGATAGAACAGGCAAAACTGTCCCATAGACTTACATTGAAGAAGGATTTTGAGGGATCAGAATATCATAGAGACTTTGACTCTGGCCTGTAAACAAAAACCTGGCAATCACCCAGAACAGCCCAGACATTCCTAGTAACCTCCCAGAAAACCCTAGAAACCACATAGAACAATTTAGAAATGCCTTAGCAACCACACAGAACACATTAGAAACACCATAGCGACCGCCTAAATACCTTAGATCAAACACCCATGACACTATTTGTAGTAACCACAATAAAACACTTTACAAAAAACACCTAACTACCACTCAAACACCATAGAAATGCCCTAGCAACCACACAGAACACCTTAGAAACACACTAGCAGCCACCTAAAATACCTTAGAAACCATAAAAAGCAGTTATCAAACACTCATGACACTATTTGTAGTAACCACACCAATAAAACACTTACAAAAAACACCTAACTACCACCCAAACACCATAGAAATGCCCTAGCAACCACACAGAACACCTTAGAAACACCCTAGCAACCACCTAAAATACCTTAGAAACCATAAAAAGCAGTTATCAAACACTCATGACACTATTTGTAGTAACCAGAACAATAAAACACTTACAAAAAACACCTAACTACCACCCAAACACCATAGAAATGGCCTAGCAACCACACAGAACACCTTAGAAACACCCTAGCAACCACCTAAAATACCTTAGAAACCATAAAAAGCAGTCATCAAACACTCATGACACTATATTGTAGTAACCACAACAATAAAACACTTACAAAAAACACCTAACTACCACCCAAACACCATAATGCCCTAGCAACCACACAGAACACCTTAGAAACACCCTAGCAACCACCTAAAATACCTTAGAAACTATAAAAAGCAGTTATGAAACACTCATGACACTATTTGTAGTAACCACACCAATAAAACACTTACAAAAAACACCTAACTACCACCCGAACACCATAGAAATGCCCTAGCAACCACACAGAACACCTTAGAAACACCCTAGCAACCACCTAAAATACCTTAGAAACCATAAAAAGCAGTTATCAAACACTCATGACACTATTTGTAGTAACCACAACAATAAAACCCTAACAAAAAACACCTAACTACCACCTAAACACCATAGAAATGCCCTAGGAACCACACAGAACACCTTAGAAACACCCTAGCAACCACCTAAAATACCTTAGAAAACCATAAAAAGCAGTTATCAAACACTCCTGACACTATTTGTAGTAACCACAACAATAAAACACTAACAGAAAACACCTAACTACCACCCAAACACCATAGAAATGCCCTAGCAACCACACAGAACACCTTAGAAACACCATAGCCACCACCTAAAATACCTTAGAAACCATAAAAAGCAGTTACCAAACACTCATGACACTATTTGCAGTAACCACAATAATAAAACACTAACAAAAAACACTTAACTACCAACCAAACACCATAACAAATACCCTCGCAACTATGCAGAACACCATAGAAACCACCTAAAACATCTAGCGACCAGAAGAAAATCTTAGAAATCAAATATCAAACACCCAGGACACTCTTGTAACCATCTGGTAACCACCCACAAAACTAGCCCATAAGCACTTAAGCAATGCCTCAGCAAACAGAACATCAGGGTACCACATTGCAATCCTTGGCAACCAACTTAGCATCTATGAGTGGTGAGTTTTGTGTCTGGACAACATCACTGATATTTCTACAGTAAATGTCAAAATGTAGTTGCTGAAAATGTAATGCTTTAAAAATTCTGTAACTTGACCAAAAAAAAAAAAACATTAATAGTATGGGCGTGTCTGGCTTTATTTCCCTATGGGTTTCGTGAAAGACTGTTTTTCAGTGTCACTCTTGAAATGGAAACTGTAATTAATATTTTTTCTACTAACCAGACCATGAAGGAAAGATCCAACAAAAAACATTGTTTCTATAGTCTATCTATCTGTATACACATGATTGCATTCTCTCAAAAGACACACCCAGCAATTCGTTTTAAATGTAGCTTGTTCAGGTCCATATCTATGTTCACTCTGCGAGTCTGTGTGAAGTGGTATTAAAACATGTTTTATTCCCCTTGTATTCCAACAGAGACCAGGGATGAGTGCCAGTACTGAGACTCTGGACCGTTGCCATGACATTATGGTTCCCCAGGCTTTGACCTATCACTCAAACACACTGCCATGTAGCTCTCCAAAACAAGACGCTTCCCTCCACTACAGCAAGCCCAAAGCTTTGCCGGAGAGCATAGGTGAGTCTCTGCTGAGCTGAGACAGCAACTCTTTTATATTTTTTATATATATATATATATATATATATATATATATATATATATACTGTATATATATATATATTATATATATATATATATATATATATATTAGGGGTGTCAGTTTAATGCGTTATTACTCGGCGTTAACCAAACCCATTTAACGGCGTTAATTTTTTTATCGACGCGATTAACGGTCTCTTTTAACGGTCTTGTCCTAGCAAACTTTGTGCTTTTTTCACATGCTTTTGCAACAGGACGGCATGCCGTCCTAAATCCTGATCCATTTCGGCGGTCTTCGCGCTCGTCCATCCACTCGCAAGCCCAAACGAGTGTGTACGTCGTGCCTGTTGTTTGTCATACAGTCTAGCTCAGATCCGCTTGCGCTTCTGGTCGCAAAGCAACAAAACGGACGCTTCTGTGCCGCACCACTCGTCTTGCTGCCGAGCCGGCTGAGATGGTAGCCTTCACGTTTTGAGTGGATGACGTTTCTGAGTCCTACCTGTTCTGTGTGTTCTGTCGTTGTGAACTGAGCTATCATCAACGCAGCACGTCCAGTCTGAAACATCACTTGATGATGGCCAAGCAAACACACACACAGATGATGCGAATTCTCCACCCCCGCCAATATCAGGACCTCGTCAGTATTTCTTTCACCCTTTTATTGATAGACAGTGTTACATTGTGTGAGAGATTATTGGTATGTCAGTGTGAAATTGAACACTATTTCCAATGTTATTTTCAATAATAATAATAAAAAAAACATTTGCACTAAACAAGCCAATCCACTTTCCCATGTTGATAAGAGCATTAAAATGAGAAAAAATTATGTAACAAAAAGAAATCAAAAGACATTTAGAAAATGTGCGATTAATCACGAGTTAACTACGACATTAATGCGATTAATCGTGATTAAATATTTTAATCGTTTGACAGCACTAATATATATATATATATATATATATATATATATATATATATATATATATATATATATATATATATATACACATATATACATATATATATATATATACACATACACACACACACATACAGTGGTTAAAGTGGGATTTGGCGGGTGGGGGAACCCACCGTGGGACAGCATATTGAGTATCGTGGTAAAGCAACACTTTTTGGGATAAGATTGTTGCTGTGACACCAAGTATCAATTATTTACTTGATATTTTAATTTAGGTTTTATTTTTGCCCATCTACACTGATATGATGACGATACTATGTTAAAATTGCTTAACACTGGATACAAGAATTTAGCCCTGGCACTGGAGCCACGCTGAACCCACGGACATGTGCATTTAAATGTGAGGTAGTTAAGGGGTTCGGGTTTCTCTATCAAAACAAATGTTGATTTCTCTGACCTACATAGCCTCATTGCATAATTGCCCTACTGACTGCTGGAATTTTTGGTCAATGGCAGGGAAAAGGTTAAATTCAGCATTTGAGCTTCAAAGAGAAAAAATAACTATCCTTTAATTTTTGAGACACAGAAAAAGCCCTTTGCAGTTGTATTGGTTTTACTTTTTTGTGATGAATGTGGTTTATTCCAATTTATTCATCATACCTCCATGGAAATCTGTCTATTGTTATGCAGCACCTCACACTAAGGAAGTTGGGACGTGTTCATCAAGCGTAGATCAGGACACAGGCTTTGGCTTCCGTGTGCTTGGGGGAGAGGGCTCAGAACAGCCAGTAAGTCCTTCATACTTCTGTAACCACATTACTTGAATATTTGTTTACATGGACTGTATTTATGTGATTTATTTGCAGATTGACTTTTGTGTCTTATCTCTAAAATGTACCCATCCATCTAATTTCATTAGGTCTACATCGGTGCCATCATTCCCCAGGGGGCGGCGGAGAAGGAAGGCCGTCTGAGGGCCGGAGATGAGCTCGTTGGCATCGATGGCATCATTGTAAAGGGGAAATCTCACAAACAAGTTCTGGATTTGATGACTAACGCAGCATGGTAACGGACAAGTGCTTCTTTCAGTGCGCAGGAAGGTCATTTACAGAGGTGAGCACTGCTGACTGACAGGCCTTAGACATAAAAACCAGTGCTGGAGTGTAATTAACTGCCTGAATAGCTTTTATTAAAGGTCAGTCTGTGTAATCTTCTGCTCTATAGATGCCCAAGTGAGTGTTGGGAGCGGGGCAATGACACTTGTGAATGGCTCACCCCGGCTTCCCCGTATCCAGGTGCCAAGTGTTAAGGACCAGGAGTCATTTGATATCACGCTCCATTGTAAAGATAAATGAGGGCTTTGGATTTGTCATTCTCACCTCAAAGAGCAAACCGCCACCTGGAGGTAACAGCAGATTCATTGGCATTATTTACAGAAAATGTTTATATGACTAGGATTTGAAATCAAGAACCGGTTCTCATTCAGAATTTTTATATACTTATATTTTATGTATATATATATGCGATATTTAATTTTTAAAAACAATAAAGTATTTTACCTGATTATATACATTTTACCTGATTATTTTTAAATAAAAAAATTAAAAATATATAATATAAATACAACATCTAAAAGTAGTTGACTTTACTAGTTGTTGATTATATATAAAATAAAATCAAACTAAATCAAATAATAAAATCAAATAAAATGTAAAAAATCAGGTAACATATTTTATTGCTTTTAAAAATTACATATCCATATATATAATATATATATATATATATATATATATATATATATATATATATATATATATATATATACATATACACTACACACTGGCCACTCTATTAGGTACACCTGTCCAACTGCTCGTTAACACTTAATTTCTAAGCAGCCAATCACATGGTGGCAACTCAGTGCATTTAGGCATGTAGACATGGTCAAGACAATCTCCTGCAGTTCAAACCGAGCATCAGTATGGGGAAGAAAGGTGATTTGAGTGACTTTGAACGTGGCATGATTGTTGGTGCCAGAAGGGCTGGTCTGAGTATTCAGAAACTGCTAATCTACTGGGATTTTCACGCACAACCATCTCTAGGGTTTACAGAGAATGGTCCGAAAAGAAAAAACATCCAGTGAGCGGCAGTTCTGTGGGTGGAAATGCCTTGTTGATGCCAGAGGTCAGAGGAGAATGGCCAGACTGGTTCGAGCTGATAGAAGGGCAACAGTGACTCAAATAACCACCCGTTACAACCAAGGTGGGCAGAAGAGCATCTCTGAACGCACAGTACGTCGAACTTTGAGGCAGATGGGCTACAGCAGCAGAAGACCACACCGGGTGCCACTCCTTTCAGCTAAGAACAGGAAACTGAGGCTACAATTTGCACAAGCTCATCGAAATTGGACAATAGAAGATTGGAAAAACGTTGCCTGGTCTGATGAGTCTCGATTTCTGCTGCGACATTCGGATGGTAGGGTCAGAATTTGGCGTCTACAACATGAAAGCATGGATCCATCCTGCCTTGTATCAACGGTTCAGGCTGGTGGTGGTGGTGTCATGGTGTGGGGAATATTTTCTTGGCACTCTTTGGGCCCCTTGGTACCAATTGAGCATCGTTGCAACGCCACAGCCTACCTGAGTATTGTTGCTGACCATGTCCATCCCTTTATGACCACAATGTACCCAACTTCTGATGGCTACTTTCAGCAGGATAATGCGCCATGTCATAAAGCTGGAATCATCTCAGACTGGTTTCTTGAACATGACAATGAGTTCGCTGTACTCAAATGGCCTCCACAGTCACCAGATCTCAATCCAATAGAGCATCTTTGGGATGTGGTGAGAACGGGAGATTCGCATCATGGATGTGCAGCCGACAAATCTCCGGCAACTGTGTGATGCCATCATGTCAATATGGACCAAACTCCCTGAGGAATGCTTCCAGCACCTTGTTGAATCTATGCCACGAAGAATTGAGGCAGTTCTGAAGGCAAAAGGGGGTCCAACCCGTTACTAGCATGGGGTACCTAATAAAGTGGCCGGTGAGTGTATATGTATATATATATATATATGATATAGATAGATAGATAGATAGATAGATAGATAGATAGATAGATAGATAGATACAGATATATATAGATAGATAGATAGATAGATAGATAGATAGATAGATAGATAGATAGATAGATAGATAGATAGATAGATAGAAATAGATAGATAGATAGATAGATAGATAAAGATAGATAGAATAGAGATAGATAGATAGAGTAGATAGATAAGATAGATAGATAGAGATAGATAGATAGATAGATAGATAGATAGATAGATAGATACATAGATAGATAGATAGATAGATCAATAGATAAATAGAGATAGATAGATAGATAGATATAGATAGATAGATAGATAGATAGATAGATAGATATAGATAGATAGATAGATAGATATAGATAGATGATATAGATAGATATATATATAGATAGATAGATAGATAGATAGAGTAGATAGTATAGATAGATAGATAGATAGTATAGATAGATATATATATATATATATATATATATATATATATATATATATATATATATATAGATATATATTATATATATATATATATATAGATAAATATATATATAGATAAATATGGATATTTAATAAAATATATATATATATATATATATATATATATATATATATATATATATATATATCAGGTAAAATATTTTATTGTTTTTAAAAATTAAATGATCTATCTATCTATCTATCTATCTATTCTATCTATCTGTCTGTCTGTCTGTCTGTCTGTCTGTCTGTCTGTTCTGTCTGTCTGTCTGTCTGTCTGTCTGTCTGTCTGTCTGTCTGTTCTTGTCTGTCTGTCTGTCTGTCTGTCTGTCTGTCTGTCTGTCTGTCTGTCTGTCTGTCTGTCTGTCTGTCTGTCTGTCTGTCTGTCTGTCTATATATATATATATATATAGTATTTAACCTGATTCTTTATTTGATTTCATTATTTGATGTAGTTTGATTTTATTTTATATATAATCAACAACTAGTAAAGTCAACTACTTTTAGTTTCATTTATGTTGCATTTATATTATTTTTCATTTTTTTTATTTAATAATTTAATTTTACCTTAATAGTGGTGAATTAATGTCATGTTGACCATGTGCTGTTCTTTAAATATTTATAGTTTTTTAATCTCAAAGTTGTTTCTTTAATTTCTACCTTTGTATCACCGCTACAGCCATACACATGTAAATGGAAGTCCGTGGCAGTTGTATCAAAACTTGTTGCTGTTTTTTGAGCATCTTGTTAATCTTGTCTATCTATCCAGCAGTTTTGTAGTTTTGCACAAACTCAGAATTGTTACATTTCGTATAATGAATTCATTATTACCATAAAATAAAACACAAGCCATTGTAATTCTGCTAAGTGATTTGCCTAAGTGTGTGTTTCAGTGATTCCTCATAAGATCGGACGAATAATCGAGGGCAGTCCAACTGACCGCTGTGGGTTGTTGAATGTGGGCGACCGCATATCGCTGTGAACAGTCAGTCCATTGTGGAGCTCTCCCACAACGACATTGTTCAGCTCATCAAAGACGCAGGGAACTCAGTCACGCTCACCGTGGTTCCTGAAGGACGGTGAGTGAGATAATGAAATGTCACATAAATACTGCCGCAGTACATATTCCTGCGTTCTCAACCTGTGCCTCATGCTTTGATTTGTCACACCAGGGCAATGATGTAGCTTCAATTAAAATGCTAATATCCACAGCAGAATTTGATATTAATTATGCATGCATATTTAAATTGAACGTTTTAAAAAGGGCACTTAGACCAATTACTAGCTTGTTTAAAATACAAAGCATGAAAATACACAGTTCATTTTACTCTGTCATGTTTGATTTCTGTTGGCTCCCAGGTATGAATATCATACAACAAAAAAGCATTAATTGACAGAGGCTTTTGGAGTTAAAACGTTCTATCTTGTTTATTTATCATTAGTATGTCATAATATAGAGGTAAAAAGGACTTTAACACTTCATATGACAATCCATCTGTTTTGATTGGCTGTTTAGAGTACAAAGGTCCGCCTCTTAGGAGCAAGCTTGGCCAAACAAAGTCCAGCACCTCAGCACAAGATTTTCAAAAACACTCAGGATGAGAGGTACAGTCCACTATTACGCATTGAGACCACTTATAAATGTGCTTTTTTCCTATTTGTTGTAAATTCATGTAAATTATACAACCATATACCCAATAATTAACCTCCAATCACATATGGAGGATTTAAAGGGATAGTTCACTTTGAAATTAATTTTTGGTATGTTTTAGCTTACCACAAGGGCATCCAAGATGTAGGTGTCTTTGTTTCCACAGTATTTTCAATTTTGATGTTTTTCGGTCAAACCGTCTCTGCTCAATCAGTCATATAATGGAGGTCTATGGGGTCCACCTCAAAGAGCATGCACAGAGAAGTCCAAATTAAACATGATTTAATGACTCGTAAATGTAAGTACACATTGATAGCCTAAGACACGAAACGAGCGGTTTGTGTGAGAAAACGTACAGCACTCAGAACCGTTTTTACCTTTTGTAACCACAGCCACGTCCAAGTGATCTAAGGGCGGTCTGCGCAAGTGCCGAAAAGCGCCGTAAGTGATCTCCGTGCGGTCGCGAAAAAAACAAACAGACGTTGTCTATTGATGTATCGAAATCATCTTCCATTGCAACATCCTTAATATGTTTAGATCATCACAGTGAAAGATAAAAGTTCCGAAACCTCTGTGTAAATAATGAGTGACGCCGCTTGCGCCAGACCAAAGCGCCCGCGCCCTCAGATAAATTGGATTGGATTCATCAATGTGTACTTACAATTATTGAGTCATTAAATCATGATTCATTTGGACTTCTCTGTGCATGCTCTTTGAGGTGGTGACCCATAGACCTCCATTATATGACTGACAGACAAGAACGGTTTGACCTAAAAATATCAAAATTGAAACTACTGTGGAAAAAAGACACCTAAGGATGCCCTTTAGGTAAGCTAAAACATACCAAAAACTTATTTCTAAAGTGAACTATCCCTTTAAGGCACCCTGCCTTCTGATCTATAATACATGTTACTTATGTGCAGATATAATTTGGATATGGATGAGATCAGGGATGAGCTTCATCTGGACAGAGTATAAAGCTCTTCCCATGAGTGAACAGGGAACGTTGTGTGTCGCCAACTCAAAACAGGTGAGAGTCACACTTATATCATAAACTGGACCTAAACTTTATCTGAGAAGTCATCACATCTAGTGTAATATATGATGCAAAATAAAAAGTATATTATATTATATATAGTAGGGCTGCATGATATATCGTTTTAGCATCGATATCGCGATGTGCAATGTCAATAGAGGGATCGTAGTCCAGCAGCCTATCAGTTTAAACATCAAGCGTAAGAAGACTGGAACGCACACAGAGCCGCGCAGACAGCATGTGAACAATCGAATTCAGTTCTCTTTCGCCACTTTTTTAGTCAATAATGTGTTGTAAACAATGGAGAAAGAAAACGTATGCATATCATTATATTGGATCCGTGCATTCATCTTAAAGTAAACCCGCAGCTGTTTGTGTCACCAATGTTAATCAGACAACAAAAGAGAAAGAGAAAAATCCCTTTGTAGCTTTAACAAAGGTAAATTATATTAATGATTTAATTATAATAACTATATTTAATTTATACAGTGAAGACTGCAATGTTATTTTACATTTGATAATTCAATTTCTGTACCTGAATACTGTTAGATTTACTTGTAAAACATAAAGCACTGCTTATTTCATTTGTCTCTTTGTCCTATTGTATTTATTAGGGCCCGAGCACTGTTGGTGCGTGCCAGGACGCTCTTGGAATTGCCCTGTTCATTAATATTATCTATGCTTGTAATGTGGTTATTATTTCTATGCAGATGTGCTCTGCTACAAAATCACCTCATCATCCTGAGAAATTGATTCTCAACAAATAGAGCCATTCAAATCATCTGGGGAAATTGTAGTCATTGTGGAAAAAGCGAAATATTGCAATGTCAGTTTTTTCTAATATCATGCAGCCCCAATATACAGTATGTCATACTTTATACATATACTAGGTATTTAAGCCAAGACTAAAAAGTAATTTAATCCAGGGTTATACTTCATATATTCATGCCATCCATCACTGAAATAAATTGCATTTTTTGTGTATTTTCTACCTAGGGCTGTATTGCGGTTGAGTTGGAGCGTGGTCCTCGTGGTTTTGGCTTTAGTCTGAGAGGGGGAACAGAGTATAACATGGGCCTCTACATCCTGCGGGCTGGCTGAGGACAGCCCGCGCTCACAAGACGGCAGGATACACGTCAGTACAGAGAACACCACTCTTTAAAGGAGTAGTTCACTTTGAAAAAAAAAACTTTTGCTGCATAATTTACTCACCCCCATGTCATCCAAGATATCCATGTCTTTCTTTCTTCAGTCGAAAGAAATTAAGGTTTTTGATGAAAACATTCCAGGATTTTTCTCCATATAATGGACTTCAATGGGAACCAAATGGTTCAAGGTCCAATAGACGGTTTCAGTGCAAACTGCAAACTGTTCGAAGGGCTTTAAATGATTCCAGACGATGAATAAGGAGCTTATCGAAGCGAAACAATTCGCTCTTTTAATAATCAAGTAACAAAGTTTAAGTTTTATGAAGCATAAATGCTCGCCTTGCTCTGTTCTGATGCACGTTGCCGTGACTCTCCTGTTTGAACTCGTTCATCAAAATGAACGAATCTTTTTCCGAGTCAATTTGGTAATTTCGTTCATTGAATGAACCAAATTCATTTTTATAAATGAGTCTGAGTTTGACATTAAATTAAGTTTAACTGTCATGTGGTTGGCTTTGACATTGGCTGTCATAAGACCATTATAACTGTCATGAATATTTTCATGCTTCATTACAGACAATGTCAAAACCAACCACCTGACAGTTTAATGTAATGTTAACCAATAAATCTAGGTGGTTTCTTAAGTTTGATTATTAATCTGCTATGTCATGTTTATGACAGGTTGTGTTGTCTTAGTAATGTCAAGTTGTCATGACAAAGACACTGACAGGTTATGATGTATTGGTTTATGTCAAGGTGTCATAACAAAGACATCACAAAAAATGTCATATTTGCATTAAAAATGTCATAATTGAGTGAATGACACTAAATTACAGCTGTCAAAAACATGCATAAAACTTTCATATTCATAACATCATGTCATGATTATGAAGGTGTCTTGTTAGTCTTATGCACACCCCTTTAAGTAAAGTGTTACCGAAGATCTTATGGCTGATTGTGTCTCTGCAGGTTGGAGATCAGGTAGTGGAGATCAATGGAGAACAGACACAAGGCATTAGTCACACTAGAGCCATTGAGCTGATCCAAGCTGGAGGAAACAAAGTGCTACTGTTACTGCGACCACAAGCCCTCTTAGCAGAGAACAGTGAGTAATGACACAAACTGAGCATACTGTAAGAACATCAAGACCACACAAGTTAACTTCTTTCTTTCTTTCTTTCTTTCTTTCTTTCTCTTTCTTTCTTTCTTTCTTTCTTTCTTTCTTTCTTTCTTTCTTTCTTTCTTTCTTTCTTTCTTTCTTTCTTTCTTTCTTTCTTTCTTTCTTTCTTTCTTTCTTTCTTTCTTTCTTTCTTTCTTTCTTTCTTTCTTTCTTTCTTTCTTTCTTTCTTTCTTTCTTTCTTTCTTTCTTTCTTTCTTTCTTTCTTTCTTTCTTTCTTTCTTTCTTTCTTTCTTTCTTTCTTTCTTTCTTTCTTTCTTTCTTTCTTTCTTTCTTTCTTTCTTTCTTTCTTTCTTTGTCTTTTCTGTGCAGGTTGTGTAAGCTCATCTGCGATGTGTTACTGCCCCCAGGAACATCATCACTAACAGCCTCTTTTCCTCTAGGTCTTTCTCTTTGGTAATGGGACTTTCACAACACTTCCTATGCTTTCTAATTGCTAAACTTTTTTTTTTTTTGCTTTATTGTCCAAGTTTATTAATAGGACATTTATATATATTTTAGAACTGCACGATTAATCGTTAAAATATTGCAATTTAGATTCAAACACCCACGCGATCTTATTCTTAAACAACCACAATTCACCTGTCTATTAAACCAAATCATACGGGCACTTCAAATAACGATTGCTTCAATTACATCATTACATTACCAGGCGACAGGTGACTGTTAAAAATGTATTGTCATGGAATCATTCATTCAAGAGATTCATTCAAAAACGCTGATTCATACAGTAATGAACAAGTGACAAAATGATGAGCGAGTCTTTGAATTAATCATTCAATAATTCATTCATATTAATTAAACATTTTTAAATGGACTGCAGTACATCATATTTTGTTAGACCCGCTAGTAAATTACATGTTATTTTGTTTAATTGGCTGTTCAGATTCGTGATATCTCATTAAAACAGTAATATTGTGATATATTCAGAATCGTGCAGTTCTAATATATACACTAGCAACTACACTACTGGTTAAAAGTTTAAGATCAGTAAGATTTTTTGTGTTTTTAAAAGAAGTCTCTTCTGCTCACTAAGGCTGCAATTTTTTGATAAAAAATACACAAAAACACAGTAATATTGTGAAATATTATGACAATTTAAAATGACTTTTTTATGTTAATATATATTAAAATGTAATTTATTCCTCTGAAAAAAAGCTGAATTTTCAGCATCATTACTCCAGTCTTCAGTCAACACTATCCTTTAAAAAGTTTGGGGTCAGTTAGAATTTGTATTTTATTTTTTGGGGAAATAGATAAGAAATCAATACTTCTATTCATCAAGGATGAGTTACATTGATGAAAAGTTACAGTAAAGACATTTATAATGTTAGAAAAGATTCTAATTAAATAAAAGCTGTTCTTTGAACTTTCTATTCATCAAAGAATCCTGAAATAAAAATGTAAAAAACTGTTTTCAACATGGATAAATAATCATACATGTTTTTGGAGCATAAAATCATCATATTAGAGTGATTTGTGAAGGATCATGTGACACTGAAGACTGGAGTAATGATGCTGAAAATTCAGCTTTTTTCTGAGGAATAAATTACATTTTAATATATATTAACATAAAGAAGTAATTTTAAATTGTCATAATATTTCACAATATTACTGTGTTTTTTGTGTATTTTTTATCAAAAAATTGCAGCCTTGGTGAGCAGAAGAGACTTCTTTTAAAAACATAAAAATTGTCTAAACTTTTGACCGGTAGTGTACCTAGCAACCAACTACATAGCAATGCATGTGCAGACAACCACAACAACCTAGCATTCTGGAATTAAGCACATGTATGCAATATCACTGGAAAAAATGTATCATGATACATTTTAATAAGGCTTTAATTAGTTGCAAATGTTTCCTTAGGTTCCACAGGAGATGTTATCCTTCCTGATCCGCCGGAATCCAACACTTCCAACGTTCCTCTCAGTTCTCCTCTCCTTCATCCATCATCCACCTCAGCGAAGAAGGGGAACGCCAGACCTGACAAGCTCCTTTGGCTCCTCGGATTCGGCCTGCTAGGATCCTCGCACTAAAGACAGCAAGAGGGAGAAAAGTGCCAAACCACGAAACACCAGCTCTTCCAGAGTCTCGCAGCAACGCCGCGTCAAGAGTCGTTCCGCAGAGAATCTCCTTGATCTCGGAGAAACAGAGAAATCCAAAGACAAAGACAAAGCTCGCAGCTACAAAGAAAATCTGAAACAAAGCACTCAAGACTCCCACAAGAACAGAAAGTCCTGCCAAACACAGTCGCTCCAGTCAGCCCCCAGAAGCTCAAAGCGTGAAGGACAGGAAGTGGCACAGGGACAGAAAGAGGAACGCCGTGCGAAGGGGACACTGAGCGTGGACCAAGAGGAAAAGTGATGCTGAAAGGAGGAAAAAACAGGACTCTAGAGGAAGGAAGCGAAGTGAGGCCCAAGAACGGGAGGAGAGGCTGAGAGCTGAGAGAAAAGCGAGGAGCAAAAAAGAGGATGAAGCTGTTGAGCCAAAGGGGAAGGTAAGCTCAAAAGCACCCAAAAGAAGAAAAAACAGGAGGGAGACAGGAAAAAAACAAAGGATAAGGGATCTTTGAGGGATCAAAGGGAAGAAAACAAGAAGGAAAGTGATTACAGACAAGGATGAAAACAAAAGAAAGGAAATGAGAGTGAACACCCGAATGACGACATTGTCACCACAGATGCAGCAAGAGCTAGTCTAGTGTTTGATCAGACAGGACCCTTAAACCATGGCCTTTGGAAGATCCCTAGTTATGCACGCATTCTCACTCATCGAGGAAGTGATGCTGAGATGTTCGCGAGCAGATCGAGGAGTGCTTGGGAATAGAAGGTCTAAGACCAGAAACATATGCATATACGTGAATGCAAACTCTTCTAGCTAAGATTTCACACATTGTTATTCATGCATTATAAGGCACATTAGTGGAAACTGAGCAACTTACGTGTTTATAGCTAGCAACCTGAATTACAACACATCTGGTTTATTGGCACATACATTTGAAGAAAACTATTGGCCCCTTGACTGACAAGACTAAACATCTTGTACTCAATGAATTTTTCTTTACAAGTCTATGTCCAATGGCTCAGTGTTACAAGAACCTGCATTCTTGTAACTTCTCTTAATAAGTTGCCAACACTGTAAAAAATCAAGTTGAGAAAACTCAAAAACGTATACAACGAGCTTCAGGACTTTTTTGAGTATACTCAGGTTGTGGAAAATATCTAGCACTTGATCCGATTACTGAAATTGTGGGCCATTTATACTGAAATCATGCATCCATAGAGAAGCATATGCTGGTCAGGGACTTGGTTCTGTCCATCAAAATTTGATTGGACGGAGGCAGGAGGTCAATGAATTGGCCTATGGCTAAGCCACGCCCTCAAAACGCGATGAGCCAATCACAGTGTGTGGAAGAAGGACATTCTCTGCTTCCACATCCATTGAAATGTGTTGCAGTTAGTCAGTTTTCATTCGTTTTTCTTGTCATTTTAAGTTTAAAATGGTCAAACGGTGTGCATGGGGTACATGCAACTCCGACACTAGGTTCCCGATTTTTTTTACCCTTTTCCAAGCCACATCTCAACCAAGATTAGGGTCTGCTCTGGATAAAGTTATACGATTAAATTATGCGGTAGACCACAACACCAACTAAACGCGGATAAATTGAACAAGGATGTCTACATCTGTTCGAAGTTAAGTCAACAATGTATTTGAACGTTATCTTTAAAAATCTCTAACGTAACGTTATGCCTGGTTCAGATTACATGTTTTTAGCACGATTTTGGCACTGATCTGTTTGATGTAGGGTGTCGTGGGATTCGTAGACGACAACGGGCGTCGGGACGCATGATTCGATCGTATCATCTTGTATAATGTGTCATAGTGGCCGGCAACCTACGTCCGCGTCTGCGATGCTTCAGCGACATCAATACACAGACTAGCATGTTTAATTTTTTTAATGGTCGTTCACAATGGTTCCGTCACATGTATGAGGTTGACCAATAGGAGCACATCTTTCTGTACACAACTTTCAAAAATGGCGAAACAAAAGAGAGACTATGGTGCTAATGTTAAAAGTAAAAAATCTATAAGAAAACAATAGTTTACCTCGAGTTCTCTTTGGAGGATTGACAGCCCATACTGTCCTCTTCGAGCAGGGTTAAGTCTCACGCAATGGCCGTGAGACATACGCAATTCGACCAGTTCACACGCCACACTCGTGTATTCTCACGCTGAAAAGGCAATGCCGAGCAATCCAGGAACGTGTCCATTGTCGGGTTTTCTTTCTTCTTTTTTTTTACGTTTTTCTGAACACAGGACAGCCAATACAACACTCACCGCTTCATCCATTGTTTGTTTACGTTCGTTTCCGGAAGTCACTCGCTAGTTTCGCTTTCTCGACTGACATCACGCGCCGTTAAAGACGGCATGCGATGACTGGTCAGGAAGCAACGTGTAGTCTGACATTGTGAATTGTCCACGACACAACAAGATTTTAGTATTCAAAATCGCGTAATCTGACTATTCGTAACAGACAAAAAAAACTTGTAATCTGAACGAGGCATAAGTCTAACCTTTAGAAAACATTAACGTTAGCTTCTGCGTTGTACATCGTGTCACTTAGCTTCATTAACGTAATTCTGTAAATAACCGAGACAACAAATGTTAACAATGTTGTGCTGAATGATTCATGTAAATAATGTAGCACTAAACGGTGATGGCGTGGTTTGTCACGTTTACACTGTGACCTGTACATTTTTGTCAGGAGCTGAAGCTTTTCATCGACCTTCTCAACAATAAAATTAATATAACCCTCCAATGCATAAGGCCCTTTAGGTAACTTTGAGATGATATATAATCTTTCTGTCTCTAAAAATCACCAATTGCCTGTTAAATATCTCCTTACTGTGACCGCTGCCATAACGACTGTCCCCGAATGTGACCGCTGCCATAGCGACTGTCCCCGAATGTCGACTGTTTGTCCGAGTGAGTGGAGGGGGCGTGGCTTAGCCAAAGGAATTTTCATTTCATGCCAACTTTTAGCTCTTGACTTGTTTAAAGCGAGCTATCTGAGTAATAAACAATCTGGTTTAAAGGCACAGACATCACCTGATTGAATAGAAAGGTTTATAACCGCCACAATAACGCAAGCTCTGTACCTTAAGTGCATAGGCCAAGCATTCACTTGTTTATTCACATACTTTCCATAAATATGTTTTTGGCCTTAAACCTTGTTTTTCTCCTGGTGGTCTCCCCTGTCCAGGCTTACTTCTGCTTACAGTAGCTTTTGACGTGAACCATGTTTGTCCTTCTCTTTGGGCAGTGGTCGGCATGAGCTTCTCATTGAAATAATTTGTAAATGTTTGTAATCAGGAGTCTCACTGTTACACAAACAGACTGATTTAACATGAGGCTGTATCCAAACCGCTTTATGGAGATCATTGCTTAATCATCTTGGACAGGCAATTTCGGAGGCTTTGTGGTCAGACGCATAGAGCTCCCTTTTAATTTCCTTCAAGCCAGCTGACATTAAGCAACACAAGGACTCTCTTGACATCACAATGCAATCCTTCCTTATGCAATTTAAGAGAACACGACACGCCCCATCAATCACCAAAACGACAATGCAAGTTTGTTTCGGTTAAAAACAGCACGTCCTTACCCCAAAGAATCTTTATTTTTTCCCTGCATGCAAACTCCTTGTTTTGTTGCATGCCTTTTCAGACACCGTGCAGGTCATCTCTAATGTTTCCGGACCTTGTAAATAAGAACTGTCGTTACCAGGGACTTTTCAGACTGTTCTCTTTCTCTTCCATGTCTTTGACTCCCTGATCTCCAAATATTCAAACTGCAAACGACCAGAAACTTGTGCTTTAAGAGACTCAAGAAGATGATCAAATGTTTTATTTATCGAAAATATGTATATGAATAGATACATGTAGCTATAAGAGATTGTGACATTGATTTCGGTGTAGAGATCCAAGGCTCTTGCTAAGCACCGTGGTAGTTTTACCTTGTAGCAACTGTTTTGACTTGTCACAAAACAAATGGTACATGCAAATGTATTTTTAAATATTCTATGAAATCAGATTTAATATAGTAAATATTTATTTTATCTTTTATTTTTATTTTTCCTGAATATGGATTGTCTGGTCTACTTAAGATACTCAAGGCAAGCAGTGCAAGCAATTCAAGCCCTCAGTTATGAAGCTATACTTTACTTTATGCTGGTCAACCTTTGATTTATGACCACCAGAAGCCAATGTATACATGGGTGAACCTCGTAAAGGATGTAAAGGGGTCATATTTCATCTCAAATTTAAAAGGAAATGGTAACACTTTACTTTAAGACTTAAAGTATGATGCATTCTTAAAGTATTCATAATATATAGTACATTATAATGCATTATATTTGCAGATTCCTTGTTACATCTGAAATTGTTTGTCATGTTTTAATGCAAATTTTTCTTAAGGTGTGTTTAATGGATAGGTAAGTTTTGTCATTTACAATAACTGTGGAACAATTATTCCACCATACAATACAGTAATAAGCATTAAAAGGCACAATTCATTTATATATATATATAGGCCTATATATATATATATATATATATATATATATATTATAATGCATTATATATAAAAGCAATAGGTAAAGTGTTACTTATACAAAAATATTTTGCAATAAGAAAATTAGGCCTGTTATACCATTAACTTTAAAAATATAAAAAGATGTGTGTATATACAGTATACACACACATTCTATATTCATATTTTATATATATATTCATATATATATATATATATATATATATATATATATATATATATATATATATATATATATATTAGGGCTGTCAAATGATTAATCACGATTAATCACATCACACACAAATAAAAGTTTTTGTTTACATAATATATGTGGGTACACTGTGTATAATTATTTTGTATATATAAATACACACACATACATGTATATTTAAGAAAAAAATATTATTTATATATAAAATATTTATATTTTAACATAATATAAATGATATATAAATCTATATACATGAAAATATTTCTTAAATATATACAAGCATGTGTGTGTATTTATATATATAAAATAATTATACACAGTGCACCCACATATATTATGTAAACCAAAACTTTTATTTTGGATGTGATTAATCATGTTTAATCATTTGACAGCCCTAATATATATATATATATATAATATATATATATAATTAATTAATATTAAAATATTTAATAATAAATATTTATAAAAACATTTCATGTTTCACTAAATAATGAGAATATAAAAACATATCATTGCTGTCAAAATCAAATTACAGAGATTTTTTTAAGGGGAGAAATGTGCTTACATTTTATGCAAGTAATGTCACAATGCCAAAAATCCTAAGAATAGACTTCATTAGGCTTCATTGTCTTTATGCAAATTAAGGTTTCTTTTTTTTTTCATTTGATTTGGTGAAATATGACCCAGACAGGTTTTGTGTGTGTGTGAGAGAGAGATTCACCCTAATGGGAAAAGAATCACTGTCTGAAGTAGGGAAGAAATGATTTTAACTCCTAAAAATAGGATTGTTGCGGGTATAATGTCTTCTAACTATCTATTATGATCATCAGCTAATTTTGTACATGCTTGCATCACATGATCAGTTGTGGGAGGTTTCTGAAAGGGCTTATTTATTGGGGTTTTGAGGTCTGTGGCCAAGATTAATGTGTAAGGTGTGAAATGATTTATCAATACCAAAGGACTGGTGGCCATTCCATATGTGTGTAAAGTGACCTCAGGGTTTGGATATGTAACTAACAGCTGTGTGACACAGCTTTGATTTAAAGGATGAGAACGCAAACTAAATTACAAAGACAAGATTATTGTACACTAAGTTGGTGGTGGTGTTACATTGTGTTTTTGTGCATATGACAGACTTCGAAACTCCGTCAACGTGAAAGAAATGTCATATAAAGCAATGTTAGCATCTAACTCATATCCATGTTCATATTTAAAAGTTAGGCCTAAAATCACCTCATATTAGACTTAAATACATATGGTCTCAATATAATGTGGTCTGATTCATGTAAATGTTTAAATATTGTACAGCAGCACCTTTATAAAAATAGCTGAGTGCTCTCTAGAACCAAGAATAGAAATATGTACATTTGTGCCGTTATTTTTCTAAGTAATTATTTAAGAATGGGAGGAAATATTTAAAGTCAGTGTATATAAAATAAAATCATATCCTGGTGTTCTGGTCATGTAAAGTTTTATGCGAAATCAAATCAAAGGTATTTTTGAAAAATCAAGTGAGTTTCTATTTTTATTTGAATGGTTTTTTAAAGGTGCAGTAAGTGATTTCTGAGAAACACTTGATTGAATGAAATCAACACCCCTACCCAATAGAAACACACACTGAAAAATCGCATACTGCATCTTTAGAGGCATATTTCAACCCAAAAATGAAGATTTTGTCATTAATTACTCATCCTCATGTCATTCCAAACATGTGAGACTTTCTGTTCATCTTCAAAACACAAATTAAGTTCTTTTTAATGAAGTCTGAGAGCTTTCTGTCCCTCCATTGACAGCTATGTAACTACCATTTTGATTTTCATATAGATATCATAAAACAAATCCATATGAAATGAGCAGTTTAGTCCAAATTTTATGAAGAGACTCGAATCGCTTTACAGTAACAAAGTACATTTACTTTAAGTATACTTTTTGAGCAACTTTACTTTATTTTACTTTAACTTTATTTTTTCATTAACTTTACTACATTTTAAAAGACAAGTTTACTCCACTACATTTCTGTCAAGGTCTCTGAGTACACTGTAAAAAAATATTGTTAGTTTAACTTGAAAAGTAAGTAACCTGGTTGCCTTAAAAATGTTAAGTTGATTGAACTGGAAAAAGGTGAGTTTTGAAAGAGATTCATTTAATCGTCAGAAACTCAAAATATTAAGTTATCTGAACTAAATAAATTATTTAAGTTGATTTGACGAAAGAAATTGTGTTAAAAAACTTTAATTTTCAACTTTTAGAAAACTTTCATTTTCAACCAAATATAGCTACTATTTTCTATAGAAAAATAGTAACTATATTTGGTTGAAAATTAAAGTCAGGTTTAGGCTACGTCAGATTTTTTTTTAATTTTATTATTATTTTTTTGTTTTGCTGAAGCTCAAACGTGCTGCGTAACACGAGAATGAACCTCATTGGTTCTTGCTGAACACGCCTCTGTCCATGCGGGGGCGCTCTCGGTCGAGTGCAGAATGAATGGGAGTCAATGGGGTTTCACCCCCAGAAATCCACTTTTCTCAGGATGTAATTTTTTCTCAAGTAATTTGAAAGTTGCATTCAAAAAGGGAGAGCTAAAGATAATACACTCAGCTGAAAATTAAATTTTTAAGTTAATTTATCTATTCTAAAAATCCGTTCAAAAATGTGATGACGTCACACAATAGCAGAATGCTAGCGTGTTCCGGCCAACAACGGCCTAACCTGTAAGAAATCAAAAGGACATAAGTACTCGTTCATTCGACTTTTGGCCTATAATCTATATTGAACTTGCGGAATCAACAATAAAATCTATGTTAATTTAACGACAAGCAGGTGAAAGAGACACATTTAGCCGTTTAGCCCCATAGACTCCCATTCATTCTGGCTCTCGCCCGCGATCACCTCCAGTGGAATTCTAATGGAACTGCAACCAAGATGATACACAACGGGGCTAATAGGAAGTGCCAAGGCTCTCCAGACGGGCTCTGGCGATAGTGAACAGGCCCTAACACGGCAATGAACGACAATGAAGTGGTAGTTGCATGTCGATGGAGGGACAGAAAGCTCTCAGATTTCATCAAAAAGAAAATCTTCATTTGTGTTTTAACGATGAACGAAAGTCTTTCAGGTTTGGAACAACATGAAGGTGAGAAATGAATTACAGACATTCCAATGTAGGGTGAACTATCCCGGGTCAACAGTCTACTTTTACTGAAAATGAACTTCAATGATTAGTCAAGCACACATGGGCTCATTTGAACTATAAAACAGGTGTGTCCAACTCTCAGAAAAATTTACATTTTGTGACTTGCGCTTCAGAATAATGCTGTTATCGAAGTATATGAATTATTCCTCAATTGTTATCGTTTCTATATTTAACACCAGCACATTTCAATTAAGATAATTTTCTGCTGAGCGTTGGAAAACCAAAGGCACTGTGACCAATCCGGATGCACAGATAAGACATATGTTTGACTAATTAAATTAGTTTAAGATGACTTGTAAGCCATACGATTAAAAAAAACACAATGACTGTGACCGTGACGTTTATTATCCCAGCTCAAGTTGTCTACAGAAGGTCTTATCCCGGTCTGTCACGCCTTCAGCATTGTCTAGATGATAAAACCTATGGCCTGCCACACACAAAGTGTAGTGTAGTCTACTTTAATGGCTTACAGTAAAGAAATATGCCAGTCTAAGCAGCATTTGTTCTGCTGAGTTAAGCAGAACACTGCTGTCTCATTTCATGATTGCTCAGCGATGTGTAAAAGTACTCGGTCCCGTTGAGACTGGAGGAGGGTATTTTAGGCGGTAGCAGAGATATAAAGAGCAGATAAATGTATCACAAACCACCGGAGCAGTGGTGAGAATGGATAATAAATGTCTGACAGGTGAAATATATTAGGATTATTTAACACGCAGTCCTTACGGATTCTGTGAACTGCCACCAGGTGTCACTAACGAGTCGTTTCCATTGAAACATGTCACTAATGGGAGAAAAACACAGCTTGTATGGTATAATAAAAGCTGAATTCTTGTTAAAATTGAAATGTTTATCTGTGCTATAGTTTTGCATTTGTACATTGGTTATTACATTAGCCTAAAAAAAAGAATAATTTTGTAAAAAGAATTTAGCCTATAGTACATGTACATTTTACAGTTTGAAACTATACATTTTAAGCAGGTAGGCTAAATCCCTCACCTTTTTCCCCCAATTGAATTAGCAAGGCTTATCTTTAACATACTGATCTCCATAAACATTTACATTTATCTCCATAAAATGGGGTTAAAAAGAAAGACACATGAAAAGTTCATCACAAGTACAAGCTGAAGTAAATACCATCATAGCAACCACTGCTGGGGATAAGGCATTACTAATCAGATTACTTTTTTCAAGTAACTAGAAACTAATGCATTACCTCACTAAAAACAACAAGTTACAACAACAAAGCAAGTGACTTCTCCCCCCCATTTATTGTCCGACCCCTCTCCCGTCCCGCATGAGAGAAATCAGTAAGTGCAGAGGTGTTGGAACATTGTAGATCTAAACTAAATGAGATCATGCATTTACTTATCTCACTCGCACAAAAACAGATTCAGTGTTCCTCGAATAAAAACAGTGAAATGCAAACTCAGAATATTATGCAAACCTGCAAATACACAAATTTACTGTATTTAATCTCACTTTGTATGTCCTTCAGGCCGAGGCTTATTCTGTTAAATTCTGATGTGAAAGGGCCTTCCAATTTGCAGAAAATTTTGTTAAAAAAAACAAGCAAGCCCAGCTCAGATGAGAAAAAAATGACTTTCCATAAAAGTAACTAACACAATTAGTTACTTTTTAGGGAGTAACACAATAATGTAATGCATTACTTACCTTACCTTCCCCAACTGTAAAAAAAACAAACAAACAAAAACTATATATATATATATATATATATATATATATATATATATATATATATTGTTGGTTTAACCTAAAAAAAGTAACCTGGTTGCCTTAATTTAAGTTTTAAGTTTTTAAGTTTTTTTAAGTAATTCTTATTTTTTTAAGAAAATACAAGTTAATACAATGAAGAAGATTGATTTAATCATCAGAAACTCAAAATATTATGTTATCTGAACTACATAAATTATCTAAGTTGATTTGACAAATGAAAAAATGTTGTGATTGCAAATCATAAAAATATATATTTTTTTTACAGTGTACATGATATTAAAATAATGCAATGAACACTCCCTTGAGGAAGATTAAGGGTCAAGGTAACAAAAGAGTCTGTCAGGAACTTTTCATCTCCAGTCGCAACTCTAAATAAAGAACACTGCCAACCAAAAAAAAAAAAAAATAAATAAATAAATAAATATATATATATATATATATATATATATATATATATATATATATATATATACACACACATATATATATATATATATATATCATAATTTTTGAAACAGAAATGTAAGGGAAACAAAGGATTTAGGAGGAAGCAAGGTCATAATAATAATAATAATAATAATAAAAAGGCTCTTAATGAATTTTGGTCTTTTAAATGACCTATAATAAAAATAAACTGAAAAATAAAAACAGAAGTACTTCCTGTCTTAAAAAAACAGTAGAAAAAGATGAAATACAAAGAAAATGGCACTCACTTCCCCAAACAGTTCAAATAACAGAAAAGAAATAACAAGAAATAAAGTATTAAAGGTAAAGCAAGCGATTTCTGAGAAATGTTCTGACCCAGTGTTCTTATCCAAAAAGATCTTGATAACATTCCCACTATGCAGCACAGGCACCCCCCCTCATGAGTGATTGGCTACAAGTGTGTTTTGCTGCTCGGTCTTGATCCACTTTTAACAGTGTTTCTACAGAAATTGCTTACTGCACCTTTAAACTGTCAGTGGAAGGTATACCAGAGCACTTTCAGTTTTTGGCATAAACAGTCCAATACTTTCAGTTCAACACTTAATATCAACTGATTAACATCAGAGAAAAGCAACAGCTGGTAAACTATCTGTGGCAGACCAGAAAGAGTCATAAAACATTAAACCATTTAGGCCTATAACTGATAACAAAAAAACTAAGAAGAACTATAAAGAATTAAAATGAAAAACCATTCAATGTGAAGTGTCACACATGGAGTTGAATGCCTGCTTTTCACTATAAATTATAAGATGATTTGTTCTTTTTAATCCCCAAACAATGTAAAATTTTGTTATATCTAGGTTTTCCTTACTGTTAACCAATCTTTTACTGTTTTTTTACAGTTAAAATTACAATCAGGAAATGATGGGAAGAACAACTAACCACTTGCAATTTTTGAACTTCACCCACCTTGAACCTTAAAGGAGTAGTTAGTTCACTTTAAAAAACTTTTGCTGATAATTTACTACCCATGTCATCCGAAGATGTCCATGTCATTCTTTCTTCTAGTTTGAAAAAGAAATTAAGGTTTTTGATGAAAACATTACAGGATTTTTCTCCATATAATGCAAACTGCGAACCAAACGGTTCAAGGTCCAAAAGACACTTTCAGTGCAAACTGTTCAAAGGGCTTTAAATCGACTCCAGACGATGAATAAGGGCTTAACGAAACGATCGTTCATTTAAAAAATAAATAACAAAGTTTAAGTTTTATAAGCTCAAATGATCGCCTTGCTCTGTTCTGTGACGCATGTTTGTGACTCTCCTGTTTGAACTCGTTCATAAAAATGAATAAATGTTTTTCTGAGTCAATTGGTTCATTCAACAAACGAAACAAACGAATTGACTCAGAAAAGATTTGTTCATTTTGATAAACAAGTTTGAACAGGAGAGCCACGAACGCGCATTTGAGCTTATAAAACGTAAATTTTTTTTTTTTTTTTACAAATGAGTGATCGTTTTGCTTGATAAGACCCTTATTCATCATCTGGATTTGTTTAAAGCCCTTTGAACAGTTTGCACTCGAAACTATCTTTTTGGACCTTGAACCGTTTGGTTCTCAGTGAAGTGCATTATATGGAGAAAAATCCTGGAATGTTTTCATCAAAAACCTTAATTTCTTTTTGACTAAAGAAAGAAAGAGATGGATATCTTGGACGACATGGGGTGAGTAAATCAGCAAAAGTTTTTTTCAAAGTGAACTACTCCTTTAATGTGGACAAGCTGATAAAAACAGAGCAGGTTTTGCTATAAAAAAGTTTTGCAGAATGAGGTTTTATCTCCTTGCTCAGATGAGGAGAAAATGGGTGGAGTGTGTGTTTTTGAGATAAGAGCAGAGAGCACATTTAGAGTCTGTTACAATTGTCTAACCCCTTTTCAAGTTGTTGAGGGAAAGGAGGTTATTCAGATCTCTGATAAAAGAGGGAGAAAATACTGCCGAATACCTTGACCATACGTGGGTGTGCTTCACATTTTCCATGGTATTAATTTACTTTGACTTTCTGGAAAGATATTAACATTGATGATCAGAGCTTTTTTTTTTCTGAAGGGTCAGCAGTGGTTCAGTTTCGCCTGGTGTTCCCTGTTTGAATCATTCAACTTTTTTTGTGGTTTAATATATAACATAATATATAACCACACATCCCGTGGTTTTGATTGCTATGGAGATACAAGCACTGAGCCATGTAAAACACAGCGAGATGTCACAAAATAAGTCAAAATGCTGATTTAAACAATTAGACATATGAAAAGTAGTTATAATGAACAGAGGAGGAAAACAAATTTGTAACTATGGCAGTGTCAAACATAATAACATGCCCGTGCTGGAACACCCTTACACTGACTCACACATTCCATTTAAATCTATTTGGAAAGTGGAGACTGCCTTCAAGACCTCAGCAGACTGGATTCATTAGATTTTTTACACTATTGTTATTTAAATAGGCGTAGGCCTATACATGCATTCTATAGCAACAGCAGTCATGCACATCTTTTGGAGATGTTCTTGCCGTCTCAAAGTCATCCACAATGTAAAACGTGCATGTTTAAAATATACTACTATTTCTCCAGTATGGCTGTATTGTGCATGCATATTTTCTGTTTGTACCCAGCCTACATATAGTAAATCATTCAAGTTTATTTTTTAATATTAGTATAAGAGACACATTTATTTCAAAATATATATATACATGCTTTAGTCAAGATATATATATATATATATTTTCAAGAATATATATATATATATATATATATATATATATATATATATATATATATATATATATATATATATATATATATATATATATATATATATATACACTAACGGTCAAAAGTTTAAGGTCAGTATGATTATTTTTATGTTTTTAAAAGAAGTCTCTTCTGCTCACCAAGGCTGCAATTTTTTTAATAAAAATACACAAAAAACACCGTAATATTGTGAAATATTATGACAATTTAAAATGACTTTTTTATGTTAATATATATTAAAATGTAATTTATTCCTCTGAAAAAAAGCTGAATTTTCAGCATCATTACTCCAATCTTCAGTGTCACATGATCCTTCACAAATCACTCTAATATGATGATTTTATGCTCCAGAAACATGTATGATTATTATCCATGTTGAAAACAGTTTTACCTTTTTATTTCAGGATTCTTTGATGAATAGAAAGTTCAAAAGAACAGCTTTTATCTGAAATGGAAAGCTTTTGTTACATTAAACACTACCCTTTAAAAAGTTTGGGGTCAGTAAGAATTTGTATTTTATTTTGGGGAAATCAATACTTCTATTCATCAAGGATGAGTTACATTGATCAAAAGTTACAGAAAAGACATTTATAATGTTAGAAAAGTTTAAATAATAAAAATAAAATAATTAAATAAATGCTATTCATATATATAGGCCTACGCTAATGTATAACTGTTTCAACTATCACTTTTGATCAATTTAATGCGTCCTTGCTGAATAAAAATTTGTATTTCTTTCAAAAAATTAAATAAAAAATCTTAAACCCAAACTTTTGAACGGTTCTGTACATAGACCTACATATGTAGCCAAATCACAGTGTCAAAAATACATGTTTAAAAGTGTGTACTGAACTGCACAGTGCGCACGCAAGTATTCGTAGTGAGTAACACATAATTTACTTGAATGATATTTTAATCTCTGAGGAGGAGTTTTGGAGGGGGGGGACTCTGACGTCATATGGGCGTGTTTTTCTACCAGTTGGTTGTACATGCGAATCTATGGAGCGTATTTTCCTTTTATGTCAACTGTTTTATTTATTTCTCCGGAAAAGTGACCAGTGAACTTATCATGGGGAATATCTTTGTCCGTGTACTGCTTTCCTGTTGTTTCATCTTTATGCCTTCAGCCCGCTAAATGTTCTGTCAGTTGTTTTAGGCTATATTCACGACAAGTATTCACTGTTTAAAGAGATTTAAAATCTATTTAAGAGACGATGACATGTGAGGAGATTTGGCCGCTGCTTCTGCTGCCGTTTTCACTCTTCTCTTGGTGAAAGGTAAGTTGCTTTTCCTCACCGGTGTCTTAAATGAAACGTAGGCTATTATTTTTAAACCCATGTAAGTTTAAACTAACTTATCAGTATAGGCTATTTAAATAGCCCGAGTAATTTATTAAGGAGATGTTTCTGAGGTTTAGACTTGTGTTTCTAAAGTAGCATGTAATGTAAAAAACAACAAACAAACAAACAAACATTGTTTGGATATACCAGCCATATACCAGCAAAACCATGAGGTAACCAGGTCATTGGTTGATCTTTTTGTTTGAATTTTATTGAAATTATTATTATTAATATTATTATTATTATTAGATAAAGTTAATAAAGTGGGGAGAAAAACGTTCTGATAACGGTATAAAACTTTTGGAAGTGTCCTGTAGGTGGAGCCACAATACACCTGCTTCCAGGCTTTGTAATACTGTTAAAATACAATTAAAAGGAACATTACTACCCTAATTTTGGGGTTGGTGAGATTATGTTTTTGAAAGAAGTCTCTTATACTAATACATTAACATTGTGAAATATTTGGCATATTGCATTCTTAATTTCATTAAATTGCTATTTCTTCCTGTGTAAAGTTGAATTCTCAGCACCATTACTTAAGTGTTTACTGTGCCACAATGATATGACCCTTCAGAAATGACTCTAATGCTTATTTACTGCTCAGAAATACATTTCTTCGTATTATCAATGTTCAAAACAATTTTGCTGCTTAATGTTGTGTGTAAACCATTATGTTTTTTTTGTCAGGATTCAAAAGAACAGCTTTTATTTGAATTGAACAGAAATAGTGTCATAAATATAAGAATGTATTAAATTATTTTGATTGAATGACTAAAATCAAGTATTTTAGTTGATTATCTTGTGTCTGTGGTTTATTTAGCAGATTGTCAGGTTCCTGTTTTCAATGGCAAATATATCTTGTCTATGGAATCCATACAGATGAATAATTTCCCAGAGGGTTCCAAAGCATTTGTGGAGTGTCCTAAAGGACAGGAGAGAAAGGAAGGTTCAAATGCAACCACCTGCACGAATGGGCATTGGAGTGCCGTGGAATTAATCTGTAAAAGTAATTCATTTTTGATATTTGAATTGGGCCGTTCCCGCTTAAAATGGTGTCCAGAAAGGTATATGTTGTAAATATCTGTTTTTACACCCATTTCAGAGATGGACTGTGGAGTACCTGAAGTTTCACTACATATGTCCTACTCCATCCCAAATGGAACATTGTTTGGTTCCCTCGTACAACCTAAATGTGATAGGGGGTAAGAACCGCTGCGGCCCCTTCTGTCCGTATTGCACTCAAAATGTAGCAAACGACTTATTTCTTTTGTCTTGAAACCAGATATGACCTGGAAGGATCAAGTTATAGACAATGTCTTGTATCTGGCTGGAGCGGAAATGCTGAATGTATATGTGAGTCCTCATCTTTGCATTCTTCTTATTATTATTATATATATATATATATATATATATATATATATATATATATATATATATATATATATATATATATTTAGTTAACATTTAAATGTTTTTTTATATAGTTTTAGTGAACTATAATAACTCTTATGCACATTCAATATTAACATCAATGTTGTCTAGAACAACTTTACAGAAAGTCAGAGATGTTGTAACAGCCTCTGTTATCTTGTCTTTCATAGTGATAACGTGTGATGAGCCAGCTCCAATTGAGCATGGAAAGTTCCTCATGCCCAGGATGATTCCGCAGCTTGATGATGTCATTGAATATTCCTGCAACGAAAACTACACCCTCTCTGGAAACAGATTCATTAAATGTGCATATTGGAAATATGATTTACCACCTCCAGAATGCAAAGGTTAGTTTTTGGAATTCATGTTTTCACTCCAACATATTCCAAGTATAAAATCACGCACAATCATCAAATGCTCAACACTGCTGCATACCAGTAGACTAGAGGATGGCGCTAGACGCGAAGGTCATGGCTTTGATTCCTAGGGAATGCATGAGCTGTTTTGAAGGATGCATTGGATGTATCACCCACAATCCTTTACACACATTTAAATTCATGAAAATAAAAGGATGGTACTGAGCTTGTCTGAGTTTATTATGAAATGTAAGACAAAAATAATGCAGACTCTAGCCTAGAAGCCTCAGAAGGACTTGGTAGTATGAGAAACAACCCAACTTTTGGCCCTCTAGTGTTTGAAAAACAAAACTGCATGTATTATTGGACATTGTTTTAGTTGCGCTGCGGCTCTGCGTGTCTGTGCGGTTGAATATGTTTTTTTTCTCATAACTAAAAAAGGAGTGAGAGATTATCCTGCCGCTCATAAAACATTCACTATTAGGCTTAAGAGATAGAACCAGTTTAAAAGAAAAGGCCCTAAAGCTGACTAGCTGAAAACTTTGCTGTAGCTACACCATGCATTAATAGACATGGAACTTCCTTAAAACTAAATTCCAGCACAGCGCTACAACAACCCACAATGAAAAGACCCTTTACAATATGTAACGCTTTACAATGAACTCTGTTAGAGAGTGACGTATGGCAACTTATCTGTTGAGTAATAAAAACGTGATGTATGCACGCAATTTCCCGCGAAAACCATCAGGTCTTTTTCATGTTTACCACAGTTCAGTGTTGTGCCTGAACGCGTTCAATGAACGATAGTTCATGAACGCGTTCATAATTTGGGCGAAAGTGAACTGAACGTATATTACTGCCTGATGAACGATACTGTGAACTCGTTCATTTTGGTGTCCGTAAACGCACGCTTTCTCAGTTTAACTTCGTTCAATAGGGTGCCAGATTCAGGCTGTGGCAATAATTAAAAAAAGGAGAAGCTCGCAACATATGGAAAAAAGAACTATGAACTTGTTCATTTTAAAATGTATGAACTGAACTTTGAACTAGTTCATGTAGAAAGTGAACTTTCCTAACATTGCCATAGTTCCTCAATCTGATCCTTAAATAGTCTGAGCATGCATGTATTTAGACTCTGGTGTTGTGGAAGCATCTGGTCACAGTGTGTTAGGACTGGTGGGACATCTCTAGTAGCCTGCCCAACTCATCTTGCTTTTCTTGCACAACACAGTTTCATTGCCCTTTCTCTGTATTGCATTTTAATGTTTGGTTCCCTGACCTGTTTATTTATGTTTGCCTTCTATCTCTAGGCAACCTAAGGTCATCTTTTTCTTGTTCAGCAGTTCCTTCAGGCCTTTTATGATTTATGGATTTTTTTTTTGTGATCTGTAGATGTATATTTCTAGGGCAGATTAGGGGTATTAGGTGGCTGTGTGTTCCAGTGCTATTGAAAAGAAAGAAAAAAGAGAGGGAGGAGGCGAGAAATGTTTTTTTTATTATTTTTTTTAATGAAAAATACCTCTAATTTTTGTTAAAAGTTCACTAACCAATATGCAGAATCAATTTTTTATATTAATTTGATTAGATTTATTTTTGCTCATTAAATTAGATTAACAATAAAACTGTATATTTATACATATTTATCATTATGTCAATATATTAATATGAGCTAAAACATTAATTATTATTAATTACCATTAAAGTGCAAATATATCTTTGCAATATTGTTTTGAAATCTAAATAGCTGAAATATTTTTATTTTGGGCTATATACTCATTAAACTTAAAATGCTATTTTTTATGACCTGGGACTGAATGGTTGTTAAAATATAAAAATTTAAATAAAACCCACGTCACCAGTTGACACTGTTGTTTCCACAGTTGTGGTTTAATGGGTGTGATGTTTTTTTTTTTTTATGCATCCCACCAAATTGAGCCATTTATTGGCACACCTGATATTGAAGAAGTGATAAACATTTCAGTAATGTTTAAAACAGAAATCTGTTAATGTTTCTTTCCAGAGAAACATTCTTTTATATTCTTGGTTTATAAAACCATTTGGAATCTTGTTTTGACATTTAATTGGGCTCTACTCAACATTACTGAAATTCCATGCATGCGGCATTGTTCCAGATGCCTTGATGTGTGTGTCCTTATGTGGTTTCATTACTATATTTTGTTTATTACATTCCGCAAGTATTTACTGCCTTACAGATTTATTTATTTATTTATTTTTTCCCTTTCTATTCTCAGAAATTGAATGCCAAGTTCCTGAAATTAGGTTCGGTAACCAGACTGAAGGAAATCCTCCATACTCTTATAAAAGTAAAGCCACGTTTGAATGCTGGCCAGGTTACAGGATGGAAGGTTTTGCTACGTCAGTGTGTGAAGAGAGTGGCTGGTCTGCCCTTCCTGTCTGCATTCAAGGTAAGCTTAAAACTTCTGAATGCTAAAATGGATGGAATTTTTTCCCCAAGGTCTGAATCCATGATATGAGAGATCGAGTACCCCGTACAGAATCTGCAGCGCTTCCTGTGTTGATTCCAAGGGATACTCTGCTGCATTCTCCATTGGAAAAATGTGTCAAACTGACCTGATGTCAGGGTTGAGGTGGCTGAAATAATACAAGCACACTGATCTCAGTAGTGTATGCTTACTACATAAAGCATACTTATAAATATGCATGCACTTTACTTAAAGGATTAGTTCACTTTTGAAAAAACTTTTGCTGATAATTTACTCACCCCCATGTCATCCAAGATGTCCATGTCTTTCTTTCCTCAGTCGAAAAGAAATTAAGGTTTTTGATGAAAACATTCCAGGATTTTTCTCCATATAATGGACTTCCATGGGAACCAGACAGTCCAAGCTCCAAAAGATCGTTAATAACAGTTTCAGATCCAGCTTCAAATGTCTTTAAAACGACACCAGACGATGAATAAGGGTCTTATCATGCGAAACGATGGGTTATTTCAAAACTTATTCCAAAAATGTAACTTTTCTAAGGACAAATGCTAGCCTTGCTCTATTCTGGAGGCGCGTTGTAACGTAATACGTAATTACGTTCAAAAGGTCATGGGCGACGTAGCTGGAAGTACAGAGTCAGTAAGTTGAACACATAGGTTGAACGTGCAAACTAACTCAAACGGCGTTTACAAAAAAAAGGAATTAAAAGGTAAAATAACGATGTCGGACGATTTTGATTGTGTAATTCCGGCTACGTCTCCCGTGACCTTTTGAACGTAATTACGTATTACGTGACGTTACAAACGCGCCTCCAGAATAGAGCTAGGCTACCATTTGTCCTTAGAAAAGTTAAATTTTTGGAATAAGTTTTGAAATAACCCATCGTTTCGCATGATAAGACCCTTATTCATCGTCTGGTGTCGTTTAAAGACATTTGAAGCTGCATCTGAAACTGTTATTAACGATCTTTTGGAGCTTGGGCCGTCTGGTTCCCATGAAAGTCCATTATATGGAGAAAACTCCTGGAATGTTTTCATCAAAAACCTTAATTTCTTTTCGACTGAGGACAGAAAGACATGGACATCTTAGATGACATGGGGTGAGTAAATTATCAGCAAAAGTTTTTTCAAAAGTGAACTACTCCTTTAAGTATACTTAACAAAATGAATCAGAAGTAAACTTTTTTGTTAAAGGTTATGTTGCCGTCAACTAAACTGCCGAGATGTTTACATGTCCAATGTTGTATTGAAGAAGGTGGCAAAGTAGATGATGACATGCTTTTATTTTCTTTCAGACATCATAACACAGACACCAGCAATCACTACCACAATCAAAACCACAGCAACAGCCACAGCCACCACCTATTCACATGGTAAGAAGCCCAGCCCATAGCATATTCAGACTCCTGATCATTTGTTATGGTAATGCTATAATGATTATTTTTGCAGGAACACATGAAGAACAGCCCAATTCTGAATTACTAAGTGAGTCATCCTTTAAGCCAATGATACATTTGCTACTGAATGAAATGTCCGAATGCATCAGGGAAAGAAAAGCGGTTACTGAAGTCAGAAACATGTCACCATATAATATAACAGTCAGTGATGAGTGAGTTATTGTCTTGTCAAGTTTAAAGTAAGATGAGTGATGACTACTGTAACCGAGGCCGCATGTCTATAAATGTTTATTTCCTTTTGTTCATGAATTTTTAATAACACAACGGTTGATCTTTCAGGTAGAGGTCTCAGTGATTACCTTGTCTGCAACTGCCGGTAAGCATCTGAATGATTTGGATTAAATGACAGACTTTTATATAAAATGATGTTTATTTTTATATATACTGTTCAAAAGTTTGGGGTCATTGCATTTTTGTTGTTGCTGTTGAAAGAAATGGATGCTTTTATTCAACAAGGACACATTAAATTGATTAACAGTTCAGTAATACATGTAAATGTTACAGAAGATTTCTGTTTTAAAATACTGTTATTTTGAACATTCTATTTATAATCCTGAAAAAAACATATCACAGTTTCTAAAAAATATTAAGCAGCACTTAAAGGAGTAGTTTCATTTTTGAAAAATCTTTTGCTGATAATTTACTCACCTCCATGTCATCCAAGATGTCCATGTCATTCTTTCTTCAGTCGAAAAGAAATTAAGGTTTTTGATGAAAATAGTCCAGGATTTTTCTCCATATAATGGACTTCAATGGGAACCAAATGGTTCAAGGTCCAAAAGAGTGCAAACTGTTCAAAGGGCTTTGTGACTCCTATTCGAACTCGTTTCATCAAAATGAACGAATCTTTTCCTGAGTCAATTCGTTCATTTCGTTTGTTGAATGAACCAAATGACACGAAAAAAGATTCGTTCATTTTGATAAATGAGTTCAAACAGGAGAGACACGAACGCAGATCACAGAATAGAACAAGGCGACCGTTTGAGCTTATAAAACTTAAACTTTTCACTTGATAAGACCCTTATTCATCGTCTGGAATCGTTTAAAGCCCTTTGAATAGTTTGCAGTTTGCACTGAAACTGGCTTTTGGACCTTGAACCGTTTGGTTCCCACTGAAGTCCATTATATGGAGAAAAATCCTGGAATGTTTTCATCCAAAACCTTGATTTCTTTTCGACTGACAAAAGAATGACATGGACATCTTGGATGACATGGGAGTAAGTAAATTATCAGCAAAAGTTTTTTTAGGAAGGATCATGTGAGACTAAAGATTGGAGAAATGGTGCTGAAAATGTTGCTTTACCATCACAAGAATACATTATATTTGAAAATATTAAAATGTAGAAAACAGTTATTTTAAAATTGTTAAGTTTTTTACTGCATTTTTGATCAAATAAATGCAGCCTTGGTGATCATAAAAGACTTTCAACAACATAAAAAAATATTACCCCATACTTTTGAGCCAAAGTGTGTATACACCTTTTACTGTTTACGGCATGGTTTAATATTTTATAATATAATATTTTAATATTTCCTTAGTGTGCGCATTCGGTTTTTTCCTCCTTTCGGTCTTGTTTCGTGAATATAAACAGAGAGGGTGAGTATATCTTTGAATCTGTCGTATGCTAAAGTCCTTCTAAGCATGACAGACCGTCTCTGCTTCTACTGCAGGCCGCTGTAGACATGCTTTGACCTGATGCTTTCTTTTGCTGTCTCTTGCATGAATGCCATCTTTTCATATGCTCTTCGTTTATGATAAGGGGAGACAGGAAATGCTTCACTCAGATGCATGTTTTCACTATCAATCTGGAAGCTAGCTGTCCTAGTGTTGGATTTGTAGTTGATTTGCAGCTTACTTTTAAATTGCCCCTATTATGTTTTTTTGGATATTACCTTATTTGTGAATATAAAAGGGCTGCAATGTCCCAAAGATCAAAGTGCGGGATAAAGGGAGTTATTGTCTCCCACGGGTGGGGAGAGTCTGACATTTCTAATGGCCTTAGTCAGAGAGGGTTACTATTGAGGGATTTGTAGCTTTTGTTGGCTTCCCATGAACAACATCTACTTCTGACCCGGCCTCAAACACTGTAAGCTGAGACCTGGAAGAGTTTGGTATGTGCCGTTGACATGTTAATGAAAATCCACTTTACAAGCACTTTCAAAAGATGAGGACTCAGGCTCGAATTGATATTTGATTGACAGCATTACAGTTTATTTCACTGTGTGGAAATTCAGATATGGTAATTGGCCCTTGCCGACGAGCTGTAAGCAGTTGACCAATCACAAAAGACTTGGGCTGTCTGACCAATCAGAGAATTGTAAACTCTGCATAAAAAAAAAACGTTTTTAGAGAGACTGAATCCTTTATCAAATCATTTGAGAGACTGAGAAAATAGTTGAGGCTGCAATATACACTATCGGTCAAAAGTTTAGGGTTTGTAAGATTTTTTTTGTTTTTAAAAAAAGTCTCTCTGCTCACTAAGGCTGCAATTTTTTGATAAAAAATGCACAAAAAACACAGTAATATTGTGAAATATTATGACAATTTAAAATTACGTTTTTATGTTAATATATATTGAAATGTAATTTATTCCTCTGAAAAAAAGCTGAATTTTCAGCATCATTACTCCAGTCTTCAGTGTCACATGATCTTTCACAAATCACTCTAATATGATGATTTTATACTCCAAAAACATGATTATTATCCATGTTGAAAACAGTTTTTTACATTTTTATTTCAGGATTCTTTGATGAATAGAAAGTTCAAAGAACAGCATTTATTTAATTAGAATATTTTCTAACATTATAAATGTCTTTACTGTAACTTTTCATCAATGTAACTCATCCTTGATGAATAGAAGTATTGATTTCTTATTTATTTCCCCCAAAAATAAAATACAAATTCTTATTGATCCCAAACTTTTTAAAGGGTAGTGTTTAATGTAACAAAAGCTTTCCATTTCAGATAAAAGCTGTTCTTTTGAACTTTCTATTCATCAAAGAATCCTGAAATAAAAATGTTTTCAACATGGATAATAATCATACATGTTTTTGGAGCATAAAATCATCATATTAGAGTGATTTGTGAAGGATCATGTGACACTGAAGACTGGAGTAATGATGCTGAAAATTCAGCTTTTTTTCAGAGGAATAAATTACATTTTAATATATATTTACATAAAAAAGTCATTTTAAATTGTCATAATATTTCACAATATTACTGTGTTTTTTTGTGTATTTTTTTTATCAAAAAATTGCAGCCTTGGTGAGCAGAAGAGACTTCTTTTAAAAACACAAAAAATCTTACCGACCCTAAACTTTCAACCAGTAGTGTATATTATGAGAAAAATAATGTTTTTTGACCTTGGATGCATGTAAACCTTTTGTAGGAGACCTCCAAAGCAAAATGTATGGTCTTTAAAATAGCATAATGGGGCACTTTAAATTCTCAATTATTAATTAGTGTCTGTTGTACATTAACAGAAGTTCAAGGTTTCAAGGAAGTCCATTAAACTGTCCACCCTTAATTTTTTGGGGATTTTCCTGCATGCTCACATGGTCTGTTGGCTCACTAACTATTGGCAAGTAACCTCAATGTACATGTGAAAAGACATTATAGTGTGTCTGGGCACATAATGATCTGCAGAATGTTAAAAAGAAACCCACACATTTTAATTAAAAGTTCTGCTGTCACAAAGAAAAGATTGCTGCTAATAAAATGACAAAATAACTATGCTGAGTTACTGTCTGACTAGATACTAATTATCCAAACAGCACGCAGAACGGATGACTAATTGAATGTTAACAAGAAATGAATGTGTCCAATAAATAATGTATTATAATGACTCTATCTCTTCGTTTGATAATGGTGCATAGTTCATACAATACTGGAGAAGGCAAGAAGACAAAAGAAGAGTTATTGCTAAATCAAAGTGTGTAAACCCAAGGTATTTACCCATCAAAATCTTCATAAGATTAATGTGAGGTTTCTTTTGTTGTACAGTCACAATCAAATGCCATCATCTCAGACTAATACACTCATAGTTAGAGAGTTTTTTCTGGCATTAGTTGCAAAATCATCTCCATTAATTATTCTTAATGTGTTATGTTGAATAACAGCGATTTGAATAACAGTGTTTTCTCTGGACTCTCCACCACAGGGCAAACAATCGGACGGCTCCTTTGTTCTAAGGCTGTTCCTACAAGTTGAAGTTTTATAATTCAGTGTTGTATTTTATAAACTAAATATTTTATTTATTTATAATTGCTATATAATGTGCTTGATGGTAACACAAGATGGTATTTTTGTATGTTAATAAATATATTTAAACTTGAGTGTTCTCCCTCTCAGTATATGATTATATCATGACCTCAGAATTTCCTCATCTCGTAGTCAAGGATCCACCCAAAAGGATCTCCCAAAAGCCACATGTTTCCACTCATGTCTGTTCACTTTTTAAAAGTGCAGTTTTAGTTGGACCAACTGATAGTACACCAACAGTCTGGATCAGGTTTTCCGTGACCATATGGTGAGGAAACCTGATCCCGAATGAGCATACGTTCTTGATGTGAGCTGAAAGTAATAATTGTTGCACTCCCTTTTCAATAGTGTCCTTTTACGTCAGCAGGAGAACCAAACAACAATGTGGTTACCAGGACAATGGCAGAGATAGTTGCTGCTATTCAAGTCAAATACTTCATCAACTGTAGAGTCATTCAGACAATGTGCTATACAGAGACCTTGGCCAATCATACGAAAGCAAAGAAAAAGTCTCAATGTTGTTCTCAAAAAAGCTGGAATGAGATTTTGATTTCAAACTATAAAAATAATAGCTGACCGCTTTTTTATTTGATAAAAAAAATTAAATGTTATTTATTCATTTACGTTTTTACAGTTGAAGAGCTGCTTGGCAAGTATGGGAAAACTGGGTGGACAAGATGTGTTTTTGTGGTTGCTAATTGTTTCCTCCCATTTGATTGTTTCCTGGTTTTAAATTGGAAGTCGGATAGCTCAGAAAAGCTTCTCGCTTCAAGCTGTGCGTAGCACAAACATTGGGTCGAAGTATGTGTAAAACTATAGGCTTAGTCGTTTTTTAAATACATAACCTTAGTTTGTTCAATAATAATAGTGATGGTAACTCACTTAGCCTATATATAGAAAAAGGTTACATAAACGGTTACATAAAAGAGATAACATAAAAAGGTTACATATAGAGGCTAAAGAAGTAGTTCACTTTTCAAAAAACTTTTGCTGATAATTTACTCACCCCCATGTCATCCAAGAGGTCCATGTCTTTCTTTCTTCAGTCGAAAAGAAATTAAGGTTTTTGATGAAAACATTCCAGGATTTTTCTCCATATAATGCACTTCAGTGGGAACATAACGGTTAAAAATGAACAAATCTTTTTCTGAGTCAATTTGTTCATTTCTTTCGTTAAATGAACCAAATGACTCGGAAAAAGATTCGTTCATTTTGATGAACGAGTTCAAACAGGAGAGTCACGAACGCGCATCACAGAACAGAGCAAGGTGAACATTTGAGCTAATAAAACTTAATCTTTGTTATTAATTTATTAATGAGCGATTGTTTCGCTTGATAAGACCCTTATTCATCGTCTGGAATCATTTAAAGCATTTTTAACAGTTTGCAGTTTGCACTGAAACTGTCTTTTGGACATTGAACCATTTGGTTCCCATTGAAGTGCATTATATGGAGAAAAATGCTGGAATGTTTTCATCAAAAAACTTTATTTCTTTTTCAACTGAAGAAAGAATGGCATGGACATCTTTGATACACACTTCTACCAATTTTTTTTAAAGTAAACTACTCCTTTAAGGAGACATTCACCCAAAAATTAAAATTCTGTCATCATTTACCCCAGTTGTTCCAAACCTGTATGAACAACAACAAAAAGATATTTGCTGAAGAATGTTGGTAAGCAAACAGTGGACGGGCCCAATTGACTTCCATATATGAAAGAAAAAAAATACTATGGAAGTCAATGGGGACCAACAACTGTTTGGTCACCAACATTCTTCAAAATATCTTCTTTTGTGTTCAGCAGAAGAAAGAAATTCATACAAGTTTGGAACTTGAGGGCGAGTAAATGATGACAGGTTCCCATCATGGGACTTTTTATGGATTTGGTTTTAATTAATTTTGTTTTAATTTTTTTTTTCGATATTTACATCACATAAATATAAGAATGCTATAGTATGGAAACCCAGTGAACATTTTGAAAAGAATGTAGCACCACTACAAATCTAATAAAAGGTTTCTAACACGCTAATTGCATTAACAGTTAGCAGGACAAGCGCCTTCACAAACTGAAAAGAATGGTTTCTTGAGATCTTGTGTCACTGAAAGGAATGAGGCAAATTGAATCAGTAAAATTCATTGCTGATCACATACAGTAGGTTTATACTCAAGTCTTACTTGGAAGAATGAACCCATTATCAGTGCTAAAACTTCTCCATTTTTTATCTCATAGTAACCCAGGTCTTTTTTTTTTTTTACTAAAAGCCTCCTCGTTTACACTGGATCATTTCACACTGCAGTCGAGGTACACAACTTCCAATAACGATTGGTCATCTGTAAGGAGACTGCAGTAAAGAATAACAGAGAAACCTTTAACCATTAAATCAATGTACTGTAAATTAAGGATCTAATGTATGTTACCTGCACCTCCCTGAAAGGCTACATGAAGCAGGGCAGATGATTCAGTGTTTAGGTTTAGCTGTAGATTAATGAAGGGATATTGAATGGAGGTGTATTTACTCATGCTGTGGTAAACAAAACCACAAGGATGCGTCAGCTCTTACCAGACCACTCTAAACCAGTAAGCTGTTTTATTTATAGGGTCATCTAAAAACCAGACATTTAATATGCTTGCTCACTCATTTTGTTCACAGACAACAGGTTTTATGGGATTCAGGAGTTAGGCTAGGGTGACCATATTATGATTACAAAAAAAATAAAAATAAAAAATCAGGACACTCGGCCCGAAAACAGTTTACTCAAAGATGTCTTATTGATTTCAATACATTTAAAGTAGGCTATGCCTCCTGTATGGATAGAACATTGTTATATTACAAGACAAAAATTCAGGCTTCTCAGAGGTTACTCAACATTATTATGACAGGTTTCAAAAATAAATAATAAAATAATGTGTCTTCTGTATTAGAAAAATAAATATATAAATAATAAATAACTAAAAGAAATTGGACAAAAATAATTATCTTTAGTTTTCTTCCTCTTTATCCTGTTTTTCTTCCTCGTCCTCCTTGTTTGCCCATCTTTTGTAAAGCTGATCTTTCCCAGCAGTTTTTTTTATATATTTTTTTAAAAAACAGGACATTTTAATCACTTTTATAAAAACAGCTATGACGGCCAGGGCAGTGTGTGAAAACAGGACATGTCCTGGGAAACAGGACTGTTGGTCACCCTGAAGTTATAGGCTATCTTTTGTTGACTGTTCTTTTGTTTGATAGTGTTGCTCTTAAAATTGTATGGCAATCTCTATGATGGCAATGTAAATATCTCTTCCTGGCAGAAAAGGAAATGCACATCCTTTTTATTCATTTATTTGAAGTAGGCTATCTTGTTGAAGAAGGAAAGAGCTAGCATTTGACATTGATGAATGCAGCACATTTCCTGGGCCTCAAACATACAACGAGAACACATTTAGCACAATGTCCCTCATATTGTGGACAGCAATTTTAATATCGATAACTTATAAAATATCTAAAAGACTGTGTCTGTTTAAAGTGAAATTTGGTATTGGTGCTCACTTGACAGAAGTTAAAAACTGCATCTTATGCTAGGGTTCTCAGTTGCTGGGATCTCAGTTAAGTTGTTCAATCAGCTGTGTCATGATCTATCAAGACAGCACAATACATCCGGTTTTAATATAACCACGCGTTAGACCATTAAATGCAATCAACTGGCATCAGTTACAGATGTTGGGAAAGTGATCCCAAGTTCAAAAGTTAAATGTGTGTCGATCTTGAAAGCCAGTTGTTGAGCGTTCTCTCATTTCATCGAAAATTATTAAGTACAGAATCGGGAGTAGGCCTAGGTCTGGTGGGGAAAAGGGTCTTGCTAGATCAGAGTAACTTCTTCTTTAGGGGTTGGCAAACCCGGAGTGGCGTAACTTGGATTAGTTTATGTTCGTCTGACCCTGGAGAAATCGAGAAGAACCGTTTCCATGCACGTTTTGGATCGGTTTGTCTGTAGGTAGGCAATAATAAAGCACTTTTGAGGTCACACAGCGCCATCTAGTGGTGAAGAGTTGAAACTGTGAGTTACGTGGCGAATGAGCGTCAGGCGCTTGTTGATGATGCTCACCAGTTTCACATGAATCGATAAACGGCTAATTTCGCCACCTGTAGAAATGTCATTTGAGATGCCCACATGTGCCACGGTGGAAAAGAAATCAGTTGTCATTTTTACACTTTTACCTTTTTATTTTATTAAACGGAGATGTCTTATTTGCGAGGTTCTGAGACGGTTCTGGTGCTGTCGTGGAGGTCCATGGGGAACTAGATGAATGTATCAGGTAATAACGTAAAAACATTTTAAAAACTATTGTGCAAAACACAAATACCTTCAGGTGAACACAATGACAAGCTATTTTAAACTGTTAATATGACAGAGATCCTATGATATATTCCCTGCTGTGGCCCTGCAGTATGGTAGAGGAATTACATGAACTTGTTGCACTTAAGAATCATTATTTTTATTCAGTTTATAAAGATTGTGCAAAACAGACATGCAAGACATGGATCACAAATGTTTTTACTGTAGGTCACTGTAGCATTTACTGTAGGTTTCCCGTCCCATGTGATGTCAGGACTGACCCAAGAACACTGATTTCAAATGGTGCTAGATGCCATAAAGTACTCTATTGCACCATTTGAATCCAGCTTCCAGGGGCAGCAAATGAGGAGATGGCACTGTAAAACAAAATACTATAAGATGCTATACATTCTGGAGCTTTTAGACCTCATTCCACAATTGAAGAGAATAATTTGTTCTGAACCATACATGCTTTTATTATTTAATGCTGTGCAAACCTTTTTCTCAATACTTTACCTTAAAACATTTTGTGAGATTTTGTGCACCTATAGCCATACCTGAGAGTAGAGAAGTAATGTTTGAATTACTTTAGACCTGAATCAATAGTACTGAGTACAATAGAAAAGTATAGGGAGTGACCTAGAGGGAGGGAGAGCATTTGTTTACAAGTTTCATTTTCACTCATGTGCATCAGTTTATTCTTGGTTTGCTGCAACTGCGCACCTGACCGCTTGTGTAATGCTGATCCAGCTCTTAAAGGGAAAGGCATCTTTATTGAAGCTTAGAATCTGCCATTTAAATGGGGTGGAAAAGAGAAAATACAACAGTAAATATACAGTCAGCAGATTGCAAACAGTTGAGACATGCAGTATGTTAGAAGATTAAACAGACTTTTATTTTGGAATACATTATTTAACCTCAGCATTGAACAGACATTGTTCCTAATATAATCTCTATTTCTTGAGGGGACTGTAAAGATGTCTTCAGGGGACTTGTTGATTTAGGACTATCTTAAACTGTACGGGGTATCACTAATTGTAATGTTGGGTCTAAAATTTATTTTTATTTTTTATTTATAGCAAGACAGGCTAGACAGGATACTATATAACACTTTGTTTTGAAGTGATCTCTACTAGTACAATTACTAATACTAATACTATATTACTATTACTAATTACTAATACAATTATCTCTCCCTCTCTTTATCTCTAACTCTTATATGAGATAATTATAAGGGGATTTAAAAAACACACGTATACCGTCTAAACGTATTTTTTAATTGTAAAATTCCATTTCAGTAAATAAAATATGGGCAAAATATTATTAGTATGACATGCCTACCTGTTTCAGTACATTCAACAAGCGTATGCGGTCTGACTGCGCCACCTAGAGGGAAAAGTGAGCACTGCGCTAATGATTTGTTTACCTCGTATAGTCAAGTGCGCACTAGCAAATAACTACTGCAAGTTTATTGTTAAACTCGCTGAATAAGACCGACATTGTCGCAGTTTGACGTCATAAGCATTCATTTACTGAAATGAAGTGTCTATGGTGTTAAAACAGGCAACAAATGTACGTTAAGCCCCTAATCTGTGATACACAATTATTTCTTGACAATAACACTTTAGGGTCTCTCTTTGAAACGGATTAATCTGAATCGACAAAAAGTGCGCACTTCTAATAGCCTACTGACGTACGCAACGCATCTCTTGCTCGCGCAGCATCCTTTTCCTGCCGTTGTCTTGAATGCGACGCCTCCAGTTGGATGAGACTGGTAAACACTCACTTATGATTATGTCATGATCAGTCGCGACGCGTTAATATAAATAAGGAGCACTCCACGAAATCTCTACGCAGGCGAAATTCCCTAACGAATTCCGCAATAGCTATGACGCAGTAATTCTAATGCCTGTTGGAATAATTATCCACATATTTCACTCTCAGATTTCAAGTGATGACATCAATTCTTCAAACATTATTTGTCAGATAATTTATTAACTGTGTTTAAGTAAAATATTAAGGTATTTAAAATCAAATAACTATTATCCTGGTTTACAAACAAATAAATAAAATAGCCTACACATTCTTCTACTTGCATGGATAGCCTACATTCAAACGATTGACTTCCAATGAAATCATTTCTTAGTTACCTGCATGCCATGGATGCCAGCACTCTTCACTTGTTTCAGTCCGACCCAATTCCTCAGTTTCTTTTCTTGAGACATAGTCTCCTCGCATCATTACAAGATCCCTATCGATTTTTCCAGTGCGAAATTCTCAAGCCCCGCCTCTCCCAGACACTCCCCCGGCGTCTGATTGGCTGCAGCGCGTTACACGTTCCAAAAACACTTCTGGATCACATGTGCTTGACGCATGTTTACAAACATTGTACAGGTCACGTGGTACGGGGCACCATTTAATGCGCATCGCTGGGACACTGTCGCAACGTCTCATAGAAGAGAACAAAAGGACAAGGTCCCAAGTTTACATGAAACCATCTGTTGTTGCATTCCATCGTGTTGAAAAAGATCCGAAGCACTAAATCTTGTTTATGTAATCATATTGTAAGCTAGGCTAAATTGGCAATATTGGCATAACTCACAAATCTGTCCTCCATGTTTTAGTATAGAAAACATTTATAAATGTTTAGATTAATTACGTCATATTATGATCTTACGATGATACATTATGATATATTTTGATATATTATGTCGTATATCAAATTGAGTAATCACGTTAATTAACTAACTATCAAATATTTAGAATAAACAAATGTTTATAAAAGCACATGCGTATGACAAATTATTTGATCACTTTCTGCTTGTCAAACCTTAGTGGAAGATGTTTAATGAGATGAACTACATTACTTTATAGTAGGCTATATTATTGCATTCATTTTTGTAATTTTACAGAACGGTTTTCACATTGCTAATTATTTTAGCTGTTCAAATAACAAGTCTTAATAAATCCCTATTGTTTATATTGTCAATATAATATATTTTGACCAACCAATAAGGAAAGAACAGTTTTCAGTGAAATAATTTCCATTACCATTCCATAATAATTACCATTTTTTTTATATACTTTTTTTTTTTTGCATCAGAATGTTAGACAACAGTATGAAAATAGCTACTGGTCAAAAAACAAAACAATCACTTTTATACCCCAATTTTTTTTTCATATTTCTTGTTCTTGATAGAGAGAACTTTACTAAGCACTTGCTGACAATAAAAAATATTATTATTTTACCTCTTCGTTTTGTCATTGTTTTAAAGCAGATTATTATTGTCCAGTAACATCCTTGCCATGCAGGATCTCTTTATACACACTAGGGGGCAATATTTACTTAAAATACTGTTCACTAAAGCCATTGCTGATGTTGTTGTCACTCTTACAAAGTGGACTATTTTCTAGGTTGCCTCACTAATGAAATATGTAATGTCATATTTCATAATAAAAAATAGGTCAGCATGGTCGTTTATTTCAAAAGCCACATTTTAAGCAGACATAATCAACCGATTCATAGTCATTCTCAATGGAGCATAGTGATTTATATATATACAGTAGTGCACATATGTGAAAAAGAGGGAAGTGTCTGGGAATAGAGCATGAAGTGTACATGTGTTGGTCGTAAAACAGCATTGGGGAGGGCATGACATCTGGGTGAAACCACCCTCATGTTCATTCTCATAACTGACAGGTTTATCTGTGTGTGTGCGTGTGAAATGAATCAATGTATCCCTATGCCTGGTTAGGGAGGTTGATGCATTCTTCTGCAGAACAAAGATAGAGTTTTTCTCAAACTTTTTGAGGTGGTGGACCACCTGAACCCAAGTCAGTGTTGCTGTGTTGAGTTCATTTAAACAGAGTCATGTTTTGATAGCACCAGTGTTTACATTCATAGAAATCAGCCTATGAGTGGCATACTTGAAGTCATCTCTGATGATTTAGTTTATTCATTAAGCCCTTGGTTTGTTGCAGAACTAGATCTGGTGTGTCAGTGAGTGTCCCGTTGCTATCCAAACTCTGAGGCTTGCAGCTGGCTCTTACTAAAGGTCTATATTTAGCTCTGTGGTATTTCTGGAGTGTCTGTAAAGAATCTACTTTTAATAAACAAATGTGCGTCTAAATTATTACATACATCTGTACAGTAATTTGAAATATTATGAATTTAATGGATAGAAAACTCTAGCATAAGAGTGAAAATATTAGCATAACAGTATACCATCCCCCATATGAAGGTAAAATGGGGAAGTAGTGTTTATTGAAACCAGCGTTGGAGAAAGTTACTTTTAAAAGTAATGCATTACAATATTGTAATACTTTTTTACTCTCTAAAAAAGTAACAATAAAAGTAACTAATTGAAAAAAAAAGTAGGGCTGTCAAACGATTAATAGCAATTAATCACATTTAAAATAAAAGTTTGTGTTTACATAATATATGTGGGTGCACTGTGTATAATTATTATATATATGTGTATATATATATATATATTATATATATATATATATATATATATATATATATATATATATATATATGTATATATATATATACACACATGCTTGTATATATTTAAGAAATATTTTTATGTATGTATGTGTGTGTATATATATATATATATATATATATATAAATAATATTTTTTCATAAATATACATGCATGTGTGTGTATTTATTTGTATTATATATATATATATATATATATATATATATATATATATATATATATATATATATATATATATATATATATAAAAATACACACATGCTTGTATATATTTAAGAAATATTTTTATGTATGTATGTGTGTATATATATATATATTATATAAATAATATTTTTTCATAAATATACATGCATGTGTGTGTATTTATTTGTGTATATATATATATATATATATATATATACATATACAAATAAATACACACACATGCATGTATATTTATGAAAAAATATTATTTATATAATATATATATATATATATATATATATATATATATATATATATATATATATATATATATACGCACACAAAATAATTATGTACAATGCACCCACATATGTAAACGCAATCTTTTATTTTGGATGGGATTAATCGTCTGACAGCCCTAAAAAAAAGTAATGCATCACATTACTTTTACGTTACCTTTTTTTCACCTGCGATTGATCAAATCAATCTCCTTCATTGAAAAAAACTAAATTTTTCCATTTCAATGAACTTAAAATTTTAAGGCAACTAGGTTACTTCATTTTTTTTAAGTTCAACCAACAAAAATGTTTTAAAGTGCAATAAAAGGGGAAACAAGTCTCAAAAGTCAAAACAAAAGTCGTTACTTGTTTGAAAAAGTGACTCAGATATTTTGTTGTATGCAATAAAAAAGTATTCTGATTACGTAACTTAAATTACTTGTAATTACCCCTGAACACTGTTCAAAACAGTTACGGTTTATTTAGTTGCTAATGAGTTACATTTCTAAAACTTTAGTTTAAGAGCAACTGGGAATAAATTTCACTTTATGCTTGGTTTTTGCCTAATGTCCACAGCAAAATTGGTATTATTTTCTAGCTGTTGTTAATTTGGCTGTTTTCACTGGGTAAAATGATTTGCGATGTGAATGATTTCTGTATTCCCCCTTCTCAACACCCATTAACTGGTTTATAGTTGGAGGGAAATATTCGCTTGGCCTTCAAGTTTTTTCCTGCTGAACGCATAACACACACATACAGAGATAGAGAGAGAATACCATAGTTAAAAATGTTCCACTGTGAGGCTCCACAGAGAGTTTAACACACTTCACTTGATCCCATGACCGTGTGAATCCACTGAAATTTTAATGCTTGAAGCAAGTTTGATGTGGCCCAGGGGACATTATTACTGCCATACTACTGTTTTCTTTGCTCTAGCCTCAGTGTGCTTACTCGTTTGCTTAAACAACCATTCAAAGCCAAAGATTTATATTATTTATCTGCTGATTCTTAATGTATGTTGATTGGTAATGAACTGTAAAATGAGCAAGATGTTGTATATTTGAGTGTTTTGTAATCTGTGGACTTTTTCGCCATTTTGTTTGCCGACTTTGGAGGGAAATCCTCATTAGTGGAATTAATGTGATAAACAGAATTTTATAAAATTTTTCAGGATTCCTCAGAATGTCAAAATAATTACAGCAAACAAACATACTGTACTAATCACTCTGAAATTGATATTGTGGTCAAACATTATGAAAATTGTGTTTATTCTGTAGCAGTTTAGAACTTTGGCTTGCACAGTAAATGAACTGAGACAAACAATACAACAATTCACTCATACACACTTCTACATGCACAAAACAACAATGCTACAATCCCCCCATGAGTAACTGAATGTCTAGATTACACACCAATCCAAAAAGGTATAAAACAAAATATACTTTGTATAAAAATATAGGCAATTACAAAAAAACATAAAGGTAAATGTCATTTGTTCTGTGGCCTATCTGGTCAGTGATTCATCAGTCAGATCTACATGCAAATGTGTTTTTAGTGAGTGACGTGTCTCACACAAGGATTTTTAGCAGTACTAATGAGTTACTGCTGTGCAACTCAAGCTTTTACTTAATACACATTTTCCATAGTTCAACTTGTAGAGCATAAGGCTAGAAATGGCAAGGTCCTGAGTTTACTTTACAGAAAACACTAACGTATTTTGAATGTACGAGTTGCTTTTTTCATTTTAAAGCATTTATTTATCTAAGTTAATGTTGATTCAGAAATATACTATTGTTGTTTGTTAATTATTCTTAATTCGTAATACTTTTTAATGTTCATTTATGATAACTTAAACTTGATATGTTAAAGTAGAAAGCATTAACCTAGATTAATAATTGCAGTAAAAGTTTATTTTACAGTGTCTTTGCTACGTAGTATGCTACTATTCCTTACCCTATAGTAAGTACATGTGTATACTGTAACACTGACACCTTAAAATAAAGAGTAACCAAGTTATTTCATGAAACTTAAAGGAGTAGTTCACTTTTAAACAAAACTTTTGCTGATGATTTACTCACCCCATGTCATCCAAGATATCCATGTCTATTCTTTCTTCAGTTGAAAAGAAATGTAAGGTTTTTGATGTATTAAACATTTCAGGATTTTTCTCCATTTAATGGACTTTACTGGGAACCAAACGCTTCAAGGTCCAAAAGACAGTTTCAGTGCAAACTGCAAACTATTCAAAGGGCTTTAAATGATTCCAGATGATGAATAGGGGTCTTATCAAGCGAAACGATCGCTCATTCAAAAATTTAGTTTTATAAGCTCAATGCCGCTGTCTTTTCTGATCCGCGTTCGAACTCTCTGTTTGAACCGTTTATCAAAATCAACGAATATTTTTTGTGTCATTTGGTTCATTCAACAAACAAAATGAACGAATTGACTCAGAAAAGATTCATTCATTTTGATGAACGAGTTTGAACAGGAGAGTCGCACAGAACAGAGCAGGCGACCATTTGAGCTTATAAAACTTAAACTTCGATTTTTTTATTTTTATTTTTTATTTATTTTTATGAGCGATCGCTTCGCTTGATAAGACCCTTATTCATCGTCTGGATTCGTTTAAAGCCCTTTGAACAGTTTGCACTGAAACTGTCTTTTGGACCTTGAACCGTTTGGTTCCCATTAAAGTCCATTATATGGAGAAATATCCTGGAATGTTTTCATCAAAAACCTTAATTTCTTTTCAACTGAAGAAAGACAGACATGGACCTCTTGGATGACATGGGGGTGAGTAAATTATCAGCAAGTTTTTTTAAAAGTGAACTACTCCTTTAATGCATAATGTAAACAAACATACTTGATTGTTAACCATACTGTAGTAAATGTAGCAGCGGTTGTAGACTTGACAATGTTTTTCATAGTGAAAATGCATACTTGAGATTTTGGCTCATTTAAACGTATAATACAAATCTTTAGTATTGTACCATCTTTGGCATGGATGATCTCTGAAGAATATCTGCATTGTTGGAGTTTTAAACAGATTTGAAAGTTTGTATATAATAGATGTGGTTTCTGAAGGGTTACATTAGGAATTATGTAACATTTTCAGGCTCGACTAGAGCAGACTTTTTGGCTCCTTTTTGTTTTCACACTTTCAGCATTGTGTCCCTCGGCATCATCTCAGTTGTAGTTTTCATCCCTCCTAATGTTGTTGTGTACGATAACCCATGAAGTCCGTTCACTCTTGTTGGTCATTGGATTGATGTTGACTCTGAGCCGCTGACATTGGGGTATCGGCCACCTGTGTCTGGCTGGCGGAGTGTCCATTGGTGGGGGTGAGTCCGGAGACTCTCCGTTTAATGATGGGCTTGTCCAAAGGCTCCTGTTGAGGCAGAGGAGCCACAGACAGAAGTGTGTTGCCTTGGTTGTCTTGATCCACTTGGAATGAGTCCTCAGCCTTGATGAAGACATGAGTCATGCATACAATGAGCAATGGTGCTACCCCAAGCCTAATTTTGATCCATTTGGTATGTGATAAGCAGTGTTGGGGAAGCTACTCTGAAACTATAGTTTGACAAGCTACAAGCTACTCGTAAGTTAAAGTAGTTTAACTACAGTCAAGCTACCCGTTTAGAAAAGTAGTTAGCTACACTACAAGTTACAATCAAAAAGTAGCTAACTACACTGAAACTACTTTTGCTTTTTGAACAACGTATATTATAAATAACTGAATAAGTGTCTGAGGAATGTTTTAAGTAAAATATTTAGTGTTTAAAACAAGGCAATGCGATTACGATTTCAAAGAGTATTGTTTTATTACACAACACTAAAATATCTTTGACTGTTTGTCAAAATTGCAACAAATAGCCTACAAAATTGCAAGAACGAAATATACATCCAACGTAAATTGCATGTAGAACATTTTCTCAAAAATGCTGATTGAACTTGGACAAATAAGGCCATGGGTAATTAACGTTAGTTGTTTCTCCATCCTCCAAATCTGCCGTCACGTCTTGCTATATAATCATAATATGGATGTGTCAACCCACTTCTGTTCGTCAGTGAACCGTTAGCCGCAAGATGCGTGATTAAACAACAGGTGGTGGTAATGGCAAAAAATGAGTTTGTAATCTAACAAGAAGAAGAATATCCTTGCATCACGCTGATTCGCGCAGGCCCGACAATGTAGCAATGTAGCTTTTGCTTGCGCTACACCGCTACTTGCTGCAAAAAGTAGTTAGCTACTGGAAAAGCTACACTGTTTAAAAAGCAACTGAGCTACTGCCAAGCTACTGAAAAATGTAGTTAAGTTAGTAGCTACGCTAGTAGTAGTTAACTACTCCCCAACACTGGTGATAAGACGGTCACACTCACCAGTCGTAGCCCTTTGGATTGTCCTCGATGAGTCTTTAGAAGGTATCCAGCTATTAGCAAAGCAGCAAGAAGCAAACCCGTAATCAGAAGAGAGATCAGGAACAATTTTCGAGCGCTGGCCCACGCGAGACACCGCCTCATCGACGTCCACCTATAGAGACAAACCATTACCAACACATTCTCTCTTATACCTGGCAGGTGTTGTATAGTTTATAGCATTGCGTTCCAGTATTGTGTGCATCATAGAGTGTGTTTATCTGATTTGTCAGCACAGCTATTTACCTCATAATGAGTTACAGCCTTACCTCACCCAAACTTAACCCTAAACTAAACCACATGGCAATATTCAGAGGCCGAACAGAGTGTGTATTATTCACATGTCCTGGAATCTGGGAGTAACGCTTTGTTAAACCACTGCTATGCAAAATCCCAATAGCAGATGTACCAGGCTACGTTCCTTATTTCATACTTCATTTAAGTGTAATTTCTTTTGGATGTGTATGTGCATTCTCTCATTTTCGTCGTGTATATTTTATTACAGTTTTGTGTTGCTTACCTTGTCTGTTATGTTGTCATTGTTGATCTTTCCAGCCATTTCTTCAGGATCAACTTCATGAAACAAAAAAATGACGAGAGTTTAGTCTGATTGTAGAGCAGAGTTGTGCACCATTCAGAATTTAAATAAGAATTTATATAATTCCAGTGCAAAAGTTTTGTAGTTGTAAGAACTAATTCAAAGAAATTCAACCGTCACTTTAAACTTGTAACAAAAGTTAAAATTCAGCTTGAAAAATTCAGATCGATAGTTAGATTTCATCATATTTAATAAATTGGTAACTTGCTATTTTATGGGGTGGGGACATTTCAGTTCACACTAATGAAGGTCAATTAAACTCAATTTGGATTAGCATTAATTAATTGATATTTGGTGATTCCATTGGATTGATAGTGTGTTTGTGGAATATTTTGTAATAATATAAAACAAGCAAAAAATGAAAAGAAGACGATACAAACCATCAATGCTGTCTCCATAAATGATGACCTCATCGGTGTTGTCTTTCTGATAGATTTCAAGTTCGCAATCTTCACCACAGAGATGTTCTAGAACACTCTGTATCCTGGCTCTAGTCTCTTCCTATTGGATGAAAGGGTTTTGAATTTAAAAAGTGTTTGTAATAAATGTTGGACACTGAAAAAGTCATGTGTATTTAACATCAAATGGAGTGATGGCTTGCCCCCTTCTCCTCTCTCTCTCCATCTTTCATCTTTCTTTCTTTCCTGGAATGTGGTGTAATATGAAACCTGTGTGTTCAGGTTTTCTCTCATAGCAACAGCCTCCCTTTCCGCTGAATATCGCAGTTCTCCAAGGGAACATTGGTGAATAGAAGAATTCCCATAAGAGCTTTATAATGCCATTTTGAACACCACACACACACACACATGTATATATCAAAATACTGAAATAGATAAATGTATTGCTAATAACCTGAGCACATTTTCAAAAATTTAAAATAAATAAGGCATATTTGCTGGAGACAGAAGCTTTTTGACTACGATCTAACTTTCCTTAAAGTGTCAAATTTGTGCTGAATTTTAGCTTAAATCATCAGACTTCATAAATATGTCAGTTTTAGTCACACAACACAATATACATGCATATTATTTATGCTCATGATGTGTTTTCTTCTATTTGACTGTTTTATACTTCACTCTATTGGGAGTTTGGTACTCTACTGGCTCTGAAACTAAACCTAGAGGCCCGTCTACTGTATGTTTCTTGGCAGAGTTCCTGGTGTAAATTTCCGAAAAGCTGCCGCCCATAGCGTGTAATGGAATGCCATTGATGTGCAGGCCGCAAGGCCTCTATGATGGTCCACCCAGTGAGACTTGAGCACATGGCATAACACACTTATTAGGGTCTCTAAAGGCTGACTTACAAAAAGGCTTCAACTTCTTATATAATTTCATAGTTGGCAAAATGAAGTCACATCTGGGAGTCTGTATACAATGTGTGGCAAGCTAAAGGCTCAGCAATGATGTCTTTTTATTCAAGATTATGCAGATCACTCTTTGTTGTGGGTTTCCAAACATTTTTAACCTTCAAATGGTCTTCGTTTCCTGTTTACACTTTTGGGCTTTGGGGTCTATACGACCCAAACAATTGATTTAGTAATTGAACAAAAAATATATATTTTCAATCATACAAATAATATATCATTTTTTGTTTACTTCTTATCTATTCATTAACGCTGTGTTTTTGGAGATATAAAGTACTTTTGTATCCATATACCACACAATTCCTCAACTACACCATTGGCTTGCATTTGAAATATAATTTTTATGATATTTTGATGATTTTGTTTTAATGAAATGTGAAATATATATATATATATATATATATATATTTTTTTTCACATTTCCCAGTCATATTGACCCCAAAGACCAGAAGTGTAAACATTTTTTTACATACCTTCAGAACAACCGAATCAAGCGCAGTTTTTTTTTTTTGTGTATAGATAGATAATGTATCTATACATATATAGGTGTCGCACACCTCTGGAGGTGTCTTGCTCAGGGACACATTGGTGTCTCACAGTGGACTCGAACCCGGGTCTCTCACACTAAAGGCATGTGTCTTATCCACTGCGCCATCACCCCTACTAATGACTCTAGTAGTCCCCCCCCCCATAAATAATATACCTCCACAATATGGGTGCAAATAGGCTCCCCGCAATCCATTTGCTAATTGGATGAAAACTTTTATAGGAATAAATACCAACTTTCAATCTGTTCATCATATAAAGCGATTTAGATTTAGTCTCTTCAAAAATTTTGGACTTAACCTGTAAATTCATATGGATTTGTTTTATGATCTCTTTATAAACTTTTTGCGGCGTCAAAGTGGTGGTTGCGTAACTGTTAACGGAGGAACAGAAAACTCAGATTTAATCAAAAAGAACTTAATTTGCATTCTGAAGATGAACAAAAGTCTTACTGGTTTGGAATGACATGAGGATGAGTAATTAATTTTTTGGTGAACTATCTCTTTAAGAACTAGTCAAAACATTTCAACTGTTTTAGTCTCTATAGGTGTATAAATCCACACACAGCACTACTGTATTCAACTAAAGAGTTCTAGAAATTGAATAACCACTGATATAGAATCAGCTCTCCCATTATAAAATATAATTTCCCAAGATTCCACCCAGTTATCACAAGATAAACGCAGCCCAGAACTTACACATGTGGAGGAGGCCTTTAGTTTCAGCAGCACATCATATCTGTAGTGCTCTGGTATTTTATCCACACAGACCACTTTTCCCTGCAAAAATAAACAAAAAATATAAGACCAGATGTCTTCTTAACTGAATGGCACACGCAATTAGGGTATAGCTTTTGGAAAATATAAAACATGTTTTGACATAAGATTAATAAGGCACAATATCTGTTGTCCCCAACCTTTGAAGTAAAGCTGTTTTTTTGAGGTGGGTTTGAGTGGGTCTGATCTGGGGTCTGTGTGTTAGGTTGAGTTGTCCCACTGTCTGCTCCTGGTGTCTCTGACAGCTCTGAATCAGGTGATATGGAGGGGAAAACAATAATCTGGATCTGAGGATCTCCTGTGAGGGAAATTTATTTGTTGTTACTTGCAGTATTGTTATAATCCTTTCTCATACAGTATAATTTTAAATGGTGAGAACATGCACTCTCAGAAAAAAGGTATCAAAGCTGTCACTGGGGTTGTACCTTTACAAAAGGTAAACTTTTGTCCATTTTAGGTGCAAATATGTACATGTAGGTGCTAATGTGTAAATTTTAGGTGCTAATATGTACATTTTAGGTGATAATATGTACATTTTATGTGCTGTTATTGACATTTTTGGTGCTATATATACATGTAGGTGCTATTATGTACATTTTAGGTGTCAGTATGTACCATTAAGGTACCAATATACACCATTTAGGTACAAAAGTGTATCTTGGTAAAAAGGTGCAGCTCCAGTGACGGCTTTTGTACCTTTTTCTTCTGAGAGCGAGGTAGGGTACTCTACATTTTAGACTTTCAACTGGTATAACATAAAATTAGATCAAAAGCATTTGTACGAATGGATTAGAAATGTAAAAGTTAATGGAGCGCGGTGTGCAAGTTATGAGAGTATATCATTAAAATAGCATGTATTTACATTGCATCTAATCCAAACTTGAATGGTAATTTTTAATTTAAAGCAATGTCATCACCTGTTTTGGTCTTAAATACCTAGTTAGTTTCTTGTTTGCTGGCTGATGTATAAGTTAATCAGCTCCAAAAAAAAGAAGGGAAAAGAGAAGGAGCCAAATATAAAGATTCATATCTTTAATTACAAGGGTCAAATGAAGAAGTTGCACCTTTATAAATTCATTATTCATTTATTTGTTGAATTTAATATGAAATTAATCTTTTTTTACCTTTACCGTGCGGCTTTTCGGTTGGAGAGACTGGATCACCATCTCCTCGGATGATTCCCTCTGAACCTTCTTGACAAATCACAGCTGAAATATAAGGCAAATGTTATTATTTTTTAATAACTTGTAATGTTTTGAACTTTCTATATTTCCATCAAGCAATCCTGAACAAAATGGGTTCAGAGTACACCTAAATATTGCAATAATAATTCATAATATATGTTTTTTTTTTGTATTTTAATAAATAATAAATGCAGCTTTGGTGAGCATAAGAGACTTCTTTTCAAAAATGTGAATAAATCTGACCCCAAACCGATAGTGCAGAATATAGCCTAATAGCCTAGCATCACTTTTGTGACTTTTGCAAGGGTAAGCCTCACACACATTTATTCTCAAATGAATCTAGATAATAGATAATTAGATTAAAATGAATTGGCTTATACTGAGCTGTAAATCATGAATGTTGATGTGTTACTTCAAATCTCTTGTCACAATATTGTGGCCTTGGCAGAGTTCCAAAGACTCAAACCCAATTAGCATTTCAGGGGAACGTACGTTTTCCCTTCCCTATTTAATTGAGTTATTTTCTGTCTTTATCACCCACAAGCACCGTAGTTAACGAGTCGAAAAACTCACTTGTGTTACAGCCCACACATTGAGCCATGGTGGGAGTTTGAATCAGGCTTGTTTGACACTTATTCTTTCCTCTTATGCTTCTACTGTTGCTAACTTGCTAGTGCTAAAGTGGGTTATGCTGGCCTTGGTTGAAGAGAGCTGAATGAAAACGTAATTCATTTTTTTTTTTCAGTTGACCACATGCAAATTAATTAAATTGAGTGGCACTTTACAAAAGTGAATCTTTGAAGAACTACGATATGCCTTGCATTTTCTCTGGTTTCAAGTCAGTTTTAGAGGAATGAATACTGACCTAATTTATTTAGCTCTAAAGGGCTGTGCTGGTATGAATTTCTGAGCTGAAGGTGATTATGAAATTATTAGCCTGATAGAGCGCGAATACATCGGCACAGACTGAGCTAATAAAACCTTAACCTTTCCCCTCCCTGTGCAAAAAGAGGTCCCGACCTCTGACCCCGACCCTGACTCAACACACTCCCCTCTGCACTCCGCAGAGATTGCCAGTCAGAGGTTAAAAAGAAAAGAATAGTGAAAGAGAAGGAGGCAGGGAGATGGATAGAGGAAATAAAAGAGACTCTTATGTCTCAGAGATCGAGTCATTTGCACACAATTTCTGCTAGAGATGTTTTGAATAAAAGAGAGATTCTATTTTAAAAGAGAGTTGTTTTTGTCTTCGGTCATGTGCTCAATGCTCAGCACGATACTGTGAAACCTAAAGTGAGACATTTAGATCGCTGTCAGGATGATTTAGTGCGGCTTTAAGACATTCATTCCATCTATTATAATGAAACTGAATGTTTAGCATTTTTACATAATTCTTTTGAGGAAGTTCAGAATGGGTGAATTATTTTGTATCAATATTTTCAACTAAATGTTGGCCTTTTTTAAAGTTTTGCCAGTCAATAAACAAGATTTCCCATGTTTGTCTTTAATAAAAGCTACGAGAGTGTAAAGAACTGGCATCGGTTACAGTAGCACTACTCGAGTATTGTTTTCTCTTTGATGAATTTCTTTGGCTTGTGTTATATTTGTATGTCTTTATACAAGTCTGTTTAAAATCTCCTGATGCAACCCTTTAGATATTTCAAGGTGAAATTCACCAAGAATAACTTGAGTTTATTTGCCTTCTGTCTGGTTTGTTTTATCTAAAAGAGTTATGCAGTTCCGAGTAATGGCGAAGGCGCGCCAAAATGATTGCTGAATGCAATTTGCGCAATGCAATTCCCCATCTTTTAAACAGGTTTTGAGTGTTAGTTTGTGGAGGCACTGTTAAGTGAATTTGTCCCTCAGTGTTTTGTAAATTTGATAAGCAAGTAGCTCCCCAAGAATAATACACTCCACTTCTTTGTAATACACTTTCCAATTTTGTTACTGGCTGATTTAGTGAAAAAAAAAAAATGTTTAACCAGGAAATGTACAACTGGACTTTAAACTAACTAGGATTTGCTTTACATATAGGCTACAGCCGGGGTGTCCAATCCTCCTACTGGATTGGCCATTGTCCTGCAGAGTTCAGCTCCAACATCAATTAAACACACCCGGACCAGCTGATCAAGGTAAACTTTAGGCATACTAGAAACTTCCATGCAGGAGTATCTGAGGCAAATTGGGGATACACTCTGCGGGACCAACCCAATCACACTAAATGTGTCTTTATAGCCCGCAGTGCGTTTATCGTGCAAATTTATACGTGAAAATTAGTTTTTATGTGCATACAGTCGGATACACATGGGTTGGTTAGGGTAGGTTTAGTAGTGGTGATATATGCACGCAAATGAATTGCGTATCAAACGAGTATCTACAGTAAAATAGAGCGAGAACCTTGGTGAGAACTAAACTAATATTTAAATTAGGTCTACTACAATAGTCATTTCTAGCTAGAAATGACATCAGAAGTGGAGAACGTTGCAAAAACATACATTTACACACAAACTGACAACCAACTATAACTTTCAGCAATGAAAGGACACCCCGAGTTGTAAATGTTCCTGTTCTGACATTTTTTTTAGCATTACAGATTAATTTCCACCAAGGGGTTTGCTTTCATCACATGAGCTGAATCATCCGATGGGCAAATTCAGATCTCTGTTTTGTCCTTATCCTGCTTCTCTGAGCCTTAGTTCCTAACATGACCTCACATTCACTCAGTCACTCACTCCCCCTGGGCTCCTGAAGGTTAAACAGACAAATGTGTGTGTACTATCAGGCATGTGTTTTTCTGTCTGGTATTCAGAGGCATTTTTTTTTAATAGTTTCATTTAATTTAGAGGCACTTGCAAACAGAGCAACTGTAAACGTCTTAACTAACACAGATATGATGATGCTTATGTTCTTGTTTGTTTAGTTTTTTCTTGAAGATTTGCTTTGCACAGTAGTAGGTTTGCTGAACTAAAATATTATATTAGGTATGCAAAGAAAACATAGAGGTATTGACACTTGGCTGGAATCACTCACTCTGCCTCCCTTCCTTCCTCCCTTCCTGTAATATGACAAAAGGATTGGTTTTAATGAAGCTTAACTTTCAGCAGTTCTGATAAAGTTCAATCTGTTTTTGTTCATGAAATATATATATATATATATATATATATATATATATGTATGTGTATATGTATATATATGTATGTGTATATGTGTATATATATATGTGTATATGTGTATATATATATATATATATATATATATATATATATATATATATATATATATATATGTGTATATGTGTATATATATATATATATATATATATATATATATATATATATATATATATATATATATATATATATATATATAAAAATAAATAAAACTGTTTAGTGAATTTGCCAAATTATATTAATAATGCTTAACATTTGACTACTCTTCAAAAGTTTGGGGTCTGTAATTTTCTTTATTCATGCTCACCAAGTTAAATAAATGAATAAGTTCCTTATATGAAAAACAATAAAACAGTAAAATTAGGAAATGTTACAATTTCAAATAACTGTTCTCTTTTTTAAATATACTTTAAAATATATTTAAATTTTATATTATAGAATATTATAAATATTCTTGATGATTAGAAAGTTCAAAAGAACAGTATTTATTTGAAATCGAATTTACTGTCAGTTTTGACCGATTTAATTTAGATCGGCTAAAACTTTTTAATGTAGGCCTAAAACAGGGTTTTACTGTCTTGTGTCAATGGACACCATTTTTAAGATCTTTTTTCTAAACCATCTATTTACTGGTGCTTTATTGAGACCAAAAACAAAATTTTGATCTAAAGAACTTATAATGTAACATCAATAACTTGTATAGCCAACTACACCCTATACCAGACTGATCTGATGAAATGGCGAATGTATCACACCAATTCCGTATTTCCATTTTTGGCGTGCTATCAACACGTCATAATCGCTTTTCAGCGTGTTTACTGAACGCCGTTGACTTAACGTTACATTTCTGTATATTAATATATGACCTACCCCCAACTCGACCCTAAACCTACCCGTCACTGGGGTTAATAGCATTTATGAGTCTTCCTCATCCTAGGAAAAAATATTTGCTCCCCAGATGTAGATCTACATTTTGCTTCATTTCGCTCGGACATTTAACGGCGTGTGCATATACGTGAACCACTCTGACATTTAACGGCGAAGACATACACGCGGATGGCTCAAAATGCGTATAGATAACATGCCACTTGACTTGAAAGTGGGATGTATGTTTATGCAAAAGTCATGATGCCATGTAGCATACAGTGAAATTATCATTATTATGCAATCCAATACTTATAGGTGACTGATGCAACAAAAAACACCAAGGCCACATACATAAGCATCAACACTTAAACATTAACATAACATACATAAAATTGTGTGTGCATGTGTTATTGGGTCTGTGAGTGGAAATAACTTAAGAGGAACATCTTACAGATACCACAGATGTGATAAACATTAAATAAATAATAATAGAAGAGAAAAAAAAAGAAAAGTAAAATGTGTTAACCAGAGGATGAGGAAGATATGATAATATAATCTTGTGAAAATAGGCCTATAATAAAAGTAAGAATGGTAATAATAGCTATGATAACCAATCTCTTCATCAGGAATGAGGGGGAGGTTGGAGGACAGAGTACAAAAAAAGGGGCAGTGCTATTTTCTTAATAAAAGAGGGTTCTTGAACCATTGGACAAGGATAAAATTGATATTTGCATGCTAACACTGGTTTTCTCTGTGACAAACTTGCCCTTCACAGCTTTTGTCTTGTGCTATAAGCAAATATGAAGGTGACGGCAACTTATATGATGTAGGTCTAGGCTACACATTGCCTACCAGTGACTTTTGGACTTAAATGCAAGTTTTCTCCGCGTACACTCTTAAGAGATCTATATTGTCACTCTTTGGTCTTGTTTTCAACACTACTGTATATCTACCATTTGACCTTTGTCTGGTAATGGTTGTTTAGAGAATATCTTGAATGATTGAATTGTGTAGAAACTACTTTGAAAGCATTCAAAGTTTCAGCACAAACACAGAGACTTTGCTCTGAAGGCTCTACATAGTTTAGTAGCTGACAGTGAATTAAAGCATATCAAGAGCTTTGAATAGCAGTGGCTTGAGGCACAATAAAGTGCATTACTAAAACGATCATATGAAAGCATGGCTTCAGTTTGGCAGAAGGTACATTAGTGACCCAGTTTTTACTCGCTTTTAGAAAAGTTTTGCAATATCTTAACAATCGCATCCAGTAGTGAGCGAGAGAGAATTAACAGCAGGGAATGAATATCTGGTTAAATGGAAGAATGGATGGGAAATGCATTAAAAAAAGTTACACAAATGGAACTCAAAGAATACATTTTGGCCATAGATTGAAAGTTTGTGGGGTATATAACTAAATAAAAATATATGGTATATATCTGAGGATATCTGAGGAAAAACTAAAAGTTGTTTATGATCTATATATGCATATACTTATACATATATACAACTTTTAGTGTTCCAAAGATATATCAGATATATCAGAATATGGAAGCTTGTTTCCGCCACTGAAGAAAAAAAATAAAAAAGGTAATTGTGACTTTTTATCACCCAGTTTTCTCAAAACTGCATGTTATAAAGTTCGAAATCGCAAGTTATAAAGTCAGAATTGTGAGATAGAAACTCTCAATTCTGAGGGAAAAAAGTCCCGATAAAAAGCGATAAAAGGTATCTTTTCCATGTTAATCAGAGTTTTTGTCTTAACCAGACACTACAGCGACACGTGAAGTTTCTAATTTAGAAACGGTTCCTGATTTCTGCGATGTCACGGCTGACATATCCGCCCACACAGAGATCTCATTGGATGGAAGTTCTGCGTGTCATGAATATTTAATCATAAAACATAGACAACGAGGAACTGATTGTTGAATTTCAAAGGTATTAGGTCACTGTGCCACAAGCAATTACCGATAATTTACCTCAGATTTTGAAAGAAATGATATAGCATTCAAAATGAATTTATGCAAACGTACAACTGTACTTCATAACAAAATTAGTTATTGAGTATGTTTTGTTAATGTTTGGATTTTTAATAATGTTATTTCTTGATTTGATTATGTCCTTATTTCCAAAGCGAGTGCGGGCCAGCAGTGCACTTTCACAGAGAGACTCCGCCCACACGCTGTTCTGAATGACTGTGATTTAGTCGCGTCGCGTCCAGTGTGGACACACACTTGCTGTCGCTGGAATTTTATCGCGTCACATGTAGTTAGGACACGGTGTTAGAATTGGACTTTATAACCCGCAATTGCAAGCTACTGTATGTCTCACAATTCTGAGAAAAGAAGTCAGACTCACAATTGCGAGGAAATAGGTTTAAAATTAAATTCAAATTATCAATTGGAAACAAGCTTCCATAGAAGAATGAAAGAGCTGACAGAATTTTAATTTTGGGTAAACGGTCCCTTTAAGAGACATGTGTGTGTATTTTAGTTTTACAACTGTTCTTGGACAGAAAGGACAGCTCTTTTAGGAAGGACCGATGAAGGTGAAACGTTGTCCAGACGAACATAAACAAACATAGCTGTGTCTCATTTCAAGGCTGTGTCCTCCGGAGGTCGCATTTGTAGCCCGCACACACATACGTCACCAAGGATGTTTTATTTCAGAAAAGGGCTGTGGACCGAATTGAATTGTTGTAATTTTCTTATGACTTTGGAATGTAATGGATACTTTACTGAAATGTGACAGCCTCTGTGTCCAACAAATATGACCTCTGGAGGACACAGCCATATAGACCAATTCACACATGCGTTACTACTTGAACCCCTTACAACCATAGGGAACATTCCTACAACCCCCTTCCACACAGATGTTATATCTATTCACCCCATCCCCCTTATTCCTCGACTCATCTTCACCCCATTCCCTCCACTTTTCCCATCACATGAGAGGAAGTTACATCCCTCATTCGTTTACGATCTCTTCCATTCCCTCAAAGCCTCTGGGAATTCCCAGTCAAGGAATGTTTCGACATTCCAACCCCAGGAAAGCTTGAATAACAGGATCGGATGGATTCCTTTTATGCCATGGGCAAAAAGGAATGATAAAGGAAGCTATCATGCGAGAAAGAAAGGCAGAAGGGGTGGGAGTGTCAATAAGTGCTGTTTTTGTTCTACATCTGGACTGATCCTCAAGGCTGCTCACGCTACTTGGCGATGTCCCATGTCGCAGCTTCTCTGAGTCGACAGCACGCTCGATACATCACGCCCTGCTTCACACTTGATAACACTGACAGTTTGTCAGCTGCTATGAGAGATCAGCTTTACGACAGCAGATGTATGAGCATATGCCTCCAATCCCCATCTCAAGTACATCTGTCACTTGTGCCTATCGAAGGCAAAGAAATTGCCCTCAAATATCATTCATAAATGAACTTTTTTAGTGACTCATTTTATTTTTTCCTGGTGGGAAAACAAAAAATCCATTGACTTGCATTAAAAGAGGACCAGAATGTCAGAGGCTTGTGGATTGGCTCTTTCGAATTGGGAGAATAAACAATCATCCATAGCACCCTAGCAACTGTCCAACACCCTACAATCAACAACACTAGCACTAGCCAAGTTTACACATCTACATAGCATATTTTATTCAGGAAATGTTTGAATCTAGTTTAAAAATCACTATCACTAATCACTAGGTATCACTAAAACATTATTTATTAAACTAGGGTAACACTTTACAATACGGGTGCACTAATAAGCATTAATTCATGCTTAACTAATGCACAGATACTGAATTAATGTAACTAATGATTATCTAAGCTATTCATTAATGATTACCATATTAGAAACTAATTAAGAGTCTGTAAGGTTAATGTATTAGTTCATACGTGAATTGTTATTAATTAAATATATAATTGTGGATTAATTCCATAATAACTCATTTTTTTAATTAATAGTGTTAATTAATATGTTAATTACCAGAATGAGCCAAAGCCTTGTATTTCAACTTCCAGATAATATAGGTACACTAATATACATTAATACATGATTAATTACTTAATTGTTAGTGCAAATTCATGTGCAAATTACTACAATTACTAAGTGACTAGTTAATAATGATGTGCCCCAACAAGTAAAGTCATAACATAATGATACCTTTACAAATCATTAGCTAATGATTACTTAAAGCAGACAACTGGAAGTTGAAGTGCATAGCTTTGATTAATTGTGGTAATTAACACATTAATTTACACTATTAGTTAATAAAATATGTTATTAAGGAATTAATACATGACCCATTGAGTTAATAGCAATTCATGTATTACTTAATCTATTAATCATATAGACTCTTTATTAGTTGCTGATGCAGTAATAATTAATTAATGGTTTAGTTCTTCATTAGTTATACATTATCTCATGAATATCTGTGCATTAGTTAAGCGTGAATTAATGCATATTAGTGCACCCGTATTGTAAAGTGTTACCATTTTCACAATATTTGTCTGAAAGTGTATTAAAAATACCACACAGACATTTAAACAACATTAAAGCTTGTTTTTCACTCTGACAAAGATGTATTAAAACATTCACGTTTTTTCATGTACAGACAAAAACGACTAAAAACGCTGTTATACTGCCAGGCCAGTAGTTGGCGATGTCAGTTTGTAACGAAAAAGTATATGCCTATAGACTGTAAAATGTAATATGTACGCGCATTACGTCACCGTTTTCACAGATTCACGTTTTTGTAGACAATAACTGTATCGTTTGCAAAAACTTGCACTTCGAAACCCGTTTCCAAAAGTTTTTAATTTAAAACAGTGTCATGTAAACGGCCCCTAAATGTCTTTACAATAAATGTACATAAATGTCTTTTTTCTTTTTAAATTGACAAAAGTTTT